>JABFPB010004849.1:0-14205 GCA_022817645.1 Ceratoteleas bidentatus
AAATTGAGTAATACAATATATGCACTTATTGGCAAAGGAAAAGCAACATCAGTAACAATTTGATCCATGTCGTATTGTTTCTGTCTCTGTCTAACACACTGTGAGCAATTGCAAATTGTACATTTATATTGGATAAAAAAGAATACTAAATGAAATTCTCAATACATATTTGAAATGTCTCCAAATTCTTTTCAAATATTTATAATTCAAGGTCGTTGCACAACGGCATCCACAGGGTGTATACACAGTGGCAGTTCGTGCAATGGGGGCGCTTGCGAATTATCTTATGGAGTTTGTTTCCCGCCTTACGTCCCGCTGGCAAATTGGCAGCACTGTGACGCAAGCTGCCACGCTTCCGATAAACTATTGATTTGCGGCGGGAATTATGCATTCGTAAAAATGGACCGCTCGGCCGTTCGGCTAATTGCGCGTTTAGCGATTTAAATGACGATATTCAAATGGCAGGCTTTCGTAACGCACCGATAACCGACGGCCAGAGTATTAAGAAATTGTAAATTCGAGGTGAGAGATTTATGGAAAATGGTCTCGAGATAATGACCGGGAAGGTGATTTTTCGGGCTCCTCACGCGTCGTGAATTGATTTTTAATTGCGCGGCCGTTTCGGCCGGACGCCCGAGGAATGCAAATTCGACTCGGAGATTAGTCGACAATGGCGTCGACAAAATAACGTGGGATCGAATTTACCTAAAATCCCGAAGTTGACGCGAAAAACTCGTCGTTTTGTGTCAACGGGGCTCCGTATCTCGTGCCGGATTATCTCGCTCCAGCCTCGCACCATTCACGGAACTTTCGCGCCGCAGACCGCGCTCGCGAAATCCAAAAACCGGCGCGGTTTGCGTTTTCCATTAAAGCGGCCCCACTTTCGAGCGAGTCAAACTATGGGAAAGGCTGAAAGGGGCCAGCAGTCTCCTCGCTGACTTTAATCTAAATATATCGACTTGAAACGTGTAATCCGTTCGCAGTGCGACTCCCTCTCTTTTCTTCGATTCGCCTTTACGAATTCATTTTTATTCCTCGACTTCCTAATTTTGCTTCGCGCCTTTCTTTTTCGACTCAAATCAACGTCCATAATGAATTCAGCTTTCCTAGAAGCAATTAGCGTGATTCGCAACGACTAGCTAATGTCAACAGCTTCTCATGGCTGGACACAAATCAGTGTTGTTTTGAGCTCTGGATCGCTCGAACAATATGTCAATACGTCGGGCTACGTGCACACCGCGCCCGAGCGTCTTTGCGGTTTAAATTACAGCCCGCGGCGCCGTTTCAGAGCAGCCGGTGGATCGAGTACGTGTTATTAGAGCGACCGGCTCAACCTAATTATGCAAAAAGCCATCCGCGATCGGGGCCCGATCGCATGGGAAGCGGCGAACCGAACTGGTCCGGCGGCGAGCGAGCGACAAAGACGGCGAGTGGCCACGACGAGGACCGCTGCGGCGAATAACGAAGACGCGAAAAATGATAGTTTCGGTGACCTCAGATCATACCTAGATGTCGCTCGGGCCTTTTCGGAGAATCGTCGTTTTTGCAGCGCAGATCTGAGTCGCACTCTTTATTGTTCTGCGCTCGTCCTTTTGGTGGTGGCCACGCTAAATCATTTGGGATTTCGCGGTCACCGGCAAGAATCGTTTACGGGGAGTGGTTCCGCCTGGATTAAGAATATTAGGGAGGGGGAGGGCATTGCAATATTTTTGGGAGAGATTAAAATGTTGAGCAATCGCTGTTGGAGCGACTTTTTGGTTTCGTTGGAGATGAGGAATTTGTGATTGCGACGAGCGGATGTTGCAATTTTGTGTAGGTGGAGGGGGCAGGGGTAGGTAAAATTGCAAGGGTTTTTTATACGATTTAAATTGGTAAAAAATGTTTTTGAAAGATGTAAAATCAGAAAGTCATTGGCACATTTTTGTGCGATGCCTGGTTATTTTAAAGTAACATTTATATATATTAACTAGTATCTTCATTTAATGAGCTGAGCTATTAACTTTATTGAATATAATATTATTGCAATTGTTTTATTAAAGTTACAACTCTTATCATATTTAAGATCATATCATATTTTTCAATGCAAATGTTGAATATACATGTTTATAAATTATATGATAATTTATAATTTATTGAAAGTATTCAGATTCATATTCTAATTATAAAAAGGCACAAGACAGATACAGGGTTTCATCAATAATCCGCATGGATCCCCCTTTAAAATACGTATAAAAGCTTTAAGACATTACACATTCCAATCGCCTATCTCCCTAAAACTTCATTTAGTTCTACCTTATCCCGATAATTATTACTCCTATCTCAGTTTCTCCAACCAAGAAATCAGCCATCTTCTCACTCTCTCTCTCTCTTCCTTCCAACACACTACACAATCGTTCTTCATTTTCTCACCATTCCCACACTGTTAAAAATTTATCGTAAAATTGCTGGTACCCGGAGAGAAAAGTCTTCAGGCACGTCAACAAAAAACATAAACTAACAGAAAATTCTAGTTATCGGAATAAATTAAACAAAACAAATCTTTGAAACTTGTTTAATCCCAAAGAGTTTATAACAACGGTATAATGTTTCGAGTTAAGAGCGTTCAATTGAAGCACATAAAGTTGAAAGCAAAAATTTTTTACGAAATTTTGTCAAACGCTTCCAAAAAATCGACTGATCATCAAATCGTCTTTTACACTAATTCCACTGGGTTTTGAGTTACAAAACATAATTTTTATCAATTTAAAGCTGTTTGAGTAATAATTAACTACATACATTTAAGATAATTATATGATAAAATCGAAATGATGCAAATATGATGAAATTTTAACTGAATTGTCCTTAAACTGCACAATTTTTCACCGAAGTTCACTTGTCAGAACCAGATAGAGTCTGCGCTAAAATCTTTCATGACAATATATATACATATACTACTTTTAATCAAATTTTGAAGTTCCAGCTAGTTTTGTTGATGGTAATTTGTGCTGTTGAAGGCACCAACGTGAAAAAAGCTCAGTTAGTATTTTACCCATTTTTCAGTAGAGTTACGTAACATTATATATGAAATATTAAATAAAATAATGAGATATTGTTTAAATAATGATTTTAATAAGTTGAAAAACATTTTTCATAGCGCAACGTGGAACAATCATACACTTTTAGCATAATAAACACGTAATATTTAAACAAATTGTAATATTCAAGTATTTTAACAAAAACTAACAAAATATTAACAACATTAGTTTTGAACTATTATCGTAAAAAATACAGCTATGACATTAAAATCTACTTCTTGCGATGCAAATATTTAAATACAATGTTACATAAATAATACACAAATTTTTACCAGTCGCCCTAAATATACGGCCCTCCATGATGCAGCCACCTTAAGAAGTAATTAATGAATGTCCTCTTATATCCCGTACACCCCCTTCCCCTTACATTATATCGCCCCCTTTAATTCCGCCTTTCTATTCCCGAACCATTCTCAAATCTCCAAAAACAAACGACAATTAACTTTTAAGCATCAAAATGCCACCTCTTTCTCTTCATTTGAAACTATATCGCGCACCTAGAAGCAATTTCGCATCATCGTCCGCGCCGCGGACGGCGATGATGAATCAAGCGTCGGTGCAATGCTCGATACTCGTGGCGTAGTATCCATTTGATAGCAGATAGCAGACCGGATGATGATGGTATGTTCTCATTACGTGTCGTGTAGGTATGCGGCGAGCGCGCGTTCTTCGTGGACCGAGCGGCTCGGGATAAGCCACGGCGTTCTCCCGTGGCTGCGCGTACGTGAGCGGCGCGTTGGCCCTGGTGTGCGTGCGAGCCCCACGGGTCCGCGCGACGTGCGAGGAGAGGGAACTAGTTCAGTGAACAAAACGACCCGAGAGACAGTTGCACGCTCAACAACGCCGTCCCGCCGCTGAACCCGAGCTTGCTCGTTGAATTATTTAAATTATTATCATTTGTATCTACGGTTATAAAGCCCGGGCCCTTATCTGCCGCGTATTTTATTTGCGCGTTAGATCCGTCATTGTCAGGCGTTTATCTCCGCGAAAGAATTTTAAACAAATGAGATTAGCTAGGCTATTTATGAATCGCTGCGAGATTAATACGCGGCCTATTGCCCGTGCCAGATTTTTGCGAGGTATTCCGCGAGCCAAGCTCAAGGTTCTAGTCGACTTTTGGAAAAATGGTATTAGGGAGAGGAGGAAAAGGACAGAATTGAAAAAACGATTTAGTTTAAAATCAATTCTAATTTACTTATCTGCCCTAGTAGAAAATGTGATGTGGCAAACTACATCAGACACGTGGGCCTTGTCAGGATTTGATGTGGCAAACATCATCAGAGGATTCTTGATGAAAACCATATAAGGTTCCAATGAGGTATCCTGATAAGGCATTGAGTCGAATGTAACGACTGGTATGGTAAGGTCCTGATTTCGCACGCCGCTTAAGTGGCCCGCAACATCAGGGCCTCGTCAGGAAAACTGATCATTCCCTGATCAGGTCAGTTTGGTGTGGTTATGATGTGGCAACCTGATGATGGCCTTGTCAGGTTTTGATCAGGAAATCACAATATTTAACCAGGTAACCTTATCAGGTCCAGATCAGGTTATGATAAGGCAAGTCACATCATATTGTGGTAATATGATAGGCATATCGCGATGACTCATGAATGAAATGTTCCAACAGTTCGAGGACAAGTCAGTCAAACTGCAAACTGAGCGTCAAGGGTTCAGTTCTCGTCTCAGTCATTGCATTTTTTCGGAACATTGGAAGTCTGATTAGGTCCCTTATCATATCCACATCGATTCCTACCGTTACATTAATGATGAGGGCCTGATGTGGATGCCTGATGAGTTTCTGATCAAGTAATGTGGCATCCTAGTAAGGCCCTTATCTCAGCACCATCACAATTTGTACTAGGGTGAACTAAAGCTGTTGTTCGTAACTAAATACTTAGGTAGAACAACTGAAAGTTTAGTTTCGACCTATAGTATAGCAGCAAAACAGATTTAATTGACAAAACCATATCGTTTTCTCAGTGATGCTGAAGATACATTTTGAACAAAAAAGACATGACTTTTCAGTGTATGTGAAACAGTTGAAACTTGAGTGATTAGTTGAGTCTACATTACTTGCACGTATACATGCGATTTCGTTGAAATAGGGAATCGAATGGGGATTCTGATGTTACCATGCAGTCGTAATGTAGGGGCGATTTTAATTCGGCGAGCGGCATGAGAGCCTCGCTCAATGCGCTGATAGGGCGTTTGTGTTGTACCGATAATGCTTCCTGAATTAATAGATGATGTCCGCCGTTGCATGAATTGGGCCAGTTTACGTTCAAAAGTGGATCATCGTGTCCCCTCGGTGTCGGGTTGCTGTGGTGAAGCAATGATTAATTATTGTTGGAAACACTTGTATGGCGCCCGATGGAAACGTCGGCTGAAGTGAGAGGAACGAAAACACATAGTTTACCCGTGTTTGACGAAGTTGGCTATTAGAGCTGTCAATTGACGTCTTTTCACATTCACTGGATGGTCGGGCTCTTTTGGGTATTTTAAAATTGATGGACAGGTTTCCCAAAAGTAACTGAGCTCGTCTCCATGGCCAGTACCTAAGAACATTCAGATTTTTATATTTTGACATTCGAAAAACTGATCAATTTCGATATGGGATAACTTCCAATTATCACAGGTTCTTACCGTAAAGGCTCGTAATTCCGTACACTTGATGATGAAATGAGTAATTTTTGTGGTCGAAGTCCATAATGTAATAGTAAACTGGCGCATCGTGTTCAACACGTCGATTTCGATTCCGGTTGGCACACATGGTGCGTTGAAACAAATCTGTACCAAGGTGGAGTAAAAGAGCAGAAAATACCTGAAAAGCAATTTGTTACTACAAGCTTTGACACTGCACGCTGTGAAAGTATTGGATAAGGTAATTACGTCGATTTTCATTTCGAGATTCAGGTCTGCATAGTTGCTCACGTTTTTACCAACGAATTGCGATATGATGTGAAAATACTGCTTTTGTGATAGGTTAAGCACGGTTAGTAACTCGTGAACGCTTCCTTCCAAAGTTTGTAACACTGAAAAATTGTTCAGTGGTAATGTTTATTTGCGACTTGTCTTAAGAGTCAACACCAATAAGTTGACTAATGAAAGTTAACACGTACTGCCCGCAAAACTTATAATTTCGTGTTTCACGATTCCCATTAAAATGGGGACATTTGAGTTTCCCTGTTTGGCTTTTTTGAAGAAGCATTTGTCTAACAAAGTTGTACCATTCGGACTATCCAAGTCTAGTGCAGGCGCAAAATATGGTAAAACCTACATTCAATGACATAGTTTATATATGCGTAGATTTTTTCTAAAGTATAACAAATTATTATACTTGCAAAAATAATACTTTTGTAACATTGAATATAGCATTCGTCAACAATTCGGCAGATGCACTATTCAGCACGTTCACCAGTTCAACTTTGGTTAATATCGGATTCTTATTATTCACTAATTCACCAATAGTGAAACTGGTTGCTTGGTAGCTTTCACGAGTTCGCATTGCTGAAATACTACCCGGAGTACCGCTAAGGGAAATGATTTGCTTGAATAAACCTAGAAATATAATATGAAGGCATTCGTTTAACATCGCAAACTTATAAGAAGTTCAAAATGCTATAATCGTTCATACCTTGCGCTCTGTCTGACAGAGCGAGAGTGCTGGCACAAATTCCTCCAGAACTGTGTCCAGCCAAGGTAATCCTGTCAGGATCACCTCCAAATTTTTTGATATTATTCCTCACCCATTTCAAAGACAAAAGCTGGTCTTTGAGTGCTGCATTGCCTGGAATCCTCGGGTCATCAATCAACAGCCAGCCTTAAAAAAATTTGGATAACCTATCTACTTGAACAAATACATATTATTGAAAAATTGGTCACCTAAGGCCCCCAAACGGTAATTTATAGTAACAACGACAAGATCATGTTGGATAAAATGATCGGGTCCATATCTGCAGCTGTCGCCAGAGCCATGCAAGAAAGCACCACCGTGTATCCAAAACAAAACAGCCCTCAAATGCCGCACAGGTACTGAAAAGTCTGTCTAAAATCAATAATCCCACATCCAGAAAAAAGATTTATTTACTGCAAAAATATATTTACTATATAGTTCATTCCTGCATATAAAGTAACTTGATTTTTAGTCGCGCCAATTCATTATTTATTTTTATCAAAAAATGTATTTTTACAAATAAATGACACATTTATTTTTAAATAAAGTATTCCAAGAAATTCTGAAGAATATCTAAATAAAGAATAATAGATTCCAACAAAAAAATTGATTACAAATAAATTCTTCATTTAGGCCAAATTCATTTATTTGTACGTACTAAATAATTTTTCCGAGTGCAAAGTAAGAACTGATATAATCATTTTATCTACCGATAAAATAAAATCTTTGACACGTGATTAAATTATAATAATTAACCTTAAATTATATATTTATTAACATTTTGTTAGTTGGTTCTTATAAAAACGCGTTAATTTTTAATGCTAAAATTCATTATTTGTCAAATCACATTTCCTACTTAATAGCATTCCAGACACATTACTAGAATTTGTTAATAAAAATTGTTCATTAATACTGTAAATGAAATAAATTTCAAGTTACAATTTCAAATAGCAAAGCTTTACCACTCGAAATGGTGACTTTTACCACTTAAGTGGTAATTCTTACCAATTAGTTTTCTCAGTATACAAAAGGCTGCTGCTCCAGTATTAAAAGGCACATTAATATAAAATGAAATTCCAGTATTATTGACACGATTATTGACACGATAGGCTAATTAAAGTCACAAACCGAATCATGTGGCGGAAATAAAGGTCTGTGTAAAGTGTCAGTATTACTTACGACTGGCGTATAAACGTTCAGAAAAAGACAGTCTTCAGAACCTGTCACGACTCCTGTAAACTCGTCCTTTTGGATGCAGTTGTTCCCTTCTTTCATACAAAGCATCAAGTGGGAATTACGTGATTTCGGCACTGGTTCCTGAAAGGTAAAACAACATTTAAGGGGACCCAACAGTAAAAGTGCTATCTTCAGTAATTTTTGATCGATTCGGTTAATTTTTTTGCAATTGACAGCGTTCAATGAATAGTTTAAAGTTGTGGAGTCAAAGATGCATTAAAGTCAATTGTTAACGTAATATTTACAAACAAAGTTAAAAAATGGTCATTTTTTAAACAGTCCCGGACAGCCATTTTTTATCCGATGAATTCTTTTTGGCGCAATCTATTCCAAATTTTGTGGATTGTAATTTGTTATAGCCATTTGAGTGCGAAACTGTAAATAGAGGCGTTTTCGCAAAAAAACGTGTTATTTTTAGTTAATTGTTAATAACTTTCCTTCATTGTTTATCAAAATTCTGTCTGTACAAATTACAATTCACTAAATTTGGAACAGATTGTGCCAAACGAGAAGTCTGTGAAGTCCCATAAAAAATGGGACTGCATAGTTTTCAAAATTAGGAAACTGTGGAATTTAATTATCGAGAAAAATCGATTTAAAGTTTCACGTTGTCAATATCATTTTTATTTTAAAATTAAATTTTAAAAGGTAATTTTAAGCATTAAAAGGTAATTTATTGTTGAACTGTTGTTAAATGTATGAAACAATGTTTAAAATGTGATACGTAAGATATAATTTTTTTAGTCGAAATATACCGACAATGCAATTTGACGTTTCTATGCGTCGAAAAATACACATAATTATAAATTTCACCCAATTCCAAGGTGAATATCTAAATAACAAATGCAGGGCATGAAAGAGGAGAGTACAAGGTATCAGAATATGTAATAAAAATGTTTTTCAAGTTTTCATCAAAGGTAATTTTTCATTGCGGGGTCCCCTTAATAGATCACAGTCAAAGAGTACTAAAAATGTTGCTAGAAATAATTCACTTTATACAATTACTAGATTACCTCGATTCATACGAGAAACTTGACCTGCATCCCTGAAAGAATGCATCACTCAGTAAAAATCACTTTTACCTGAAACCTGATCGGTTTTTCGCCATAAGGAATGCCTTTGAACGACCCATATCTGATTCCATTGACAGTCCTATTAATGACCCCACGCAAATCTCCCGATGTGGTCGAAACCACACTCGTCAACGGCAAGTCAGCCAAAGCCAACGCAAATTCGATCGCAAAGCACACGATTAGCGCAAGTTCAACACGCATCATTGCGAACAAACAGCCAACCCATCCGCTTGAAATTCAAACGACTGTAACGACATCGGTAATCATCATTACCACTGTGTGATTAATATTGGCGGTCGATCGAGAGACTAGCTTTTGTTTCGAAACTGTCAGCGATTAAGATAACGCGGGTATTACAGAAGTAGTGCATTTTCTAAGTGCTCCTATCGCTGAACACTTCGATATACCACAATGTATAATACTTGTCACCGTTAAACCCATGTCAGAAGCAATTACACAACTCGAAGCCTGACTTCTTGCCCGAGCCTTTTTGCTTCGCCTCTTGCGGCTGCGCAAAACTTTTTCGCTCGCATTTGCATAATGTCCATTTATTATTCGCGTGGCACAAAGGTGTCTGGTTCACCCGCCGAAATGACAAAAACCGATTATGTATAACGAGGCCCGTACGTGTAAGCGCTCGATCACCGGCTAAAAATTCGCCGAAACCTCTGAATGAGCAACGGGAAAGCCGAGCAGCCGTAAGAACGGTCACGAATTTTCGACCGAAGTTTCCATAAAGCGGCGTAATCCGATGTCTTCGATCGGCCTAATGCCGCTTTTAGCGCGTCGAACTATTGTAGCGCTCCGAATCGGACGATCTATCAAATGCGGAGATTCGTCGAAATCGAAGATTGTGTGAAAATCGCGGAAACCGGTCGACGACCGGACCATGTTTTCGGCCAGCATTTTTGGGCGAATCGTTCAACTGACGAAACTCTTGAGAGTTGTCGTCAAGCGCGGCGCGTAACACTTCACACCGCGGCGATTGTCCGTTTTGATAAATCGTCCAAAGGAAGCGTCCATTTAACCGCGTTACATCACACGGGCCTGCAGGCTCTGTCAGAAATCGGAGCCCATTGTGCCGGTGTGACAATATTGAATGATTTCGGGTTCGTGACCCATTCGACGGGTTTCGTTTCGTGAGACGTCGGAACATCTAAACGGTTACGAGGCGCGTTACGAAAGTCCGCCGGAGGATGGCGGCAACCTGTCACTCCCGAAGATGCCCCACGATTAAAAACTATTACGTGTCGATTTTTTCCGCCAGGGACGATGATGGAACGGTCACGATCGAATTCAATTTCCCGAAAACGGTTGTCGGTTGGGCCCGGGAATTACAGGTTCGACTGATTAAAAGTTTCGAACGATTCGTTATCAACTTCGGCCTAGATGTATCAATAAAATGGGCAAACAATGTTAAAAAACAATGTTAAAAAAACAATGTCACGGGTCTCTGGGATGTAAAGCGTTTTGTTAAGTCGGTCGAAACCGATGTCTTGTGCGACGATTTCGCTTTCGGTGGAACATCTTGCACGCGTACACACGCTGAGGCTCGGGAGAGGCCGGGCTTTGCGAATTTCGGGCAGAAAGGAATGCGTTGATCCCCGTGTTGTTAATGCTGTTCGCGTGCCATCCTCGCAGGGGCTGTTGTGTGCCTAGCGTGTACGCCGTACCGAAGCAAATGAGAAAGAAAAGAGCGGCGATTTTGAGGCGAGGAGAAAGCAAACAGAAGACGTGCACGATAAATGTGCGCTGCAAAAATTAGTGTCTGAAACTCAGGAACTTTTGATGCGTTTTTCAGTTGCTTGGTACTGTCCTATTCTGTTGTCAATTCTGACACTATCGATGTGTTATCAAAGAAATAGTAATATGTATATCTATCACTCTAACCTTAATTTATAGATCAAAGAACACAATATGTGGCAATTAGGGTTAACGATAAAAAACTAACGATAACAGTTCGTTCTTGTCTGGATTCGGAAATTTTTTCTAAAATCGTCAACTAATTAAGTAAATCTGGATTCGGTCTGGTTACCTGACTATTGCCATACTACACTGTAAAAAAAAATTCCGTAATATATATTACGTAATCTGGTTGCAGTTGTACTCTTTTTTCGCAAATTCTAGTAAAATTTCGCAATAAAATACGTAAATTTTACTATTTTATGATCCTTTTTCTTACAATTATGTGATATATTGCAGAATTTTAGTTAATTTTTCGGAAAAATGAGTACAACTGCAACCAGATTCCGTAATATATTACGGAATTTTCCACTTTTTTAGTGTATATTCCGATTGTGCCCATGCTGTTGCCAGCCTGAAAAGGTCTGGATACAGTCTGCATAACAGTCTGGCACACGGTCATGGCCCAAATTAAGTTCAGACTGTTTCCCGACTAATCACAGTCTGGCTGTAGTCTGGCAATAGAACGGACATAGTCTGCATATCGGCTGGTAACAGTCAGGTAGCCAGATTAAATCCAGATTTGTTTTTCCAAGCGGGTAGATTTGTTCCTAACATTTTAGTTATTTAAAAGCAGTCACAATTTAACCAATTGTTTTACACAAAACTTTAATAATATTTTCGTCAAATAATGTTTTTCTTAAAAAAAACATATTCAAAACAGTGTTAATTGTAGTTAATAGTGTTATTAATTGTAGTTAATAACAGTTTTAATAAATTTCTGTTAGCTAAATTTAGAACATTGGACATAAAGTTTGAAGTTTCATTTCAATGAAGTATGGCATAGTTAAATTAACTATATTTCGTTAATTCACCAACGACATCGAAGTGAAAAAATACACAATAATAATTGTGTATAAAATAGTCAATTTTTGGTAGACGGTTCTCTTAAATATTATAATTTATTTTCTTTTAATTACTATAATTAATATTTCATACGTGATTTATTATAAGACAATGTATATTTAAAGAGTCTGAATTTCATCCTAAAACTAATTTCCTAAAAATTTCCTAAAAACAGCTGATGAAACAGCGTCACTTAAAACAGATCTACAAAGAGATTTGCGCAAATCGCGGCATTTTCGATCGGACGATGATTCGCACAGTTTTGGGAGCGCGCGAAAAATTTCGGCCGCTCCGTTTTTGCATGCGAATTCCGCTCTGTAATTAAATGCAGGGCAAGTTTTTTCGACGTCACCCCGCTATTACGGATCTTCGCGCACTTAATGGGGTTCGCCGTAAAAACTCGACGCCAGACAATTTGAGGGGATCGGCGAATGGCATTAATGACACGGCTAGATGAAATTAAATTTTTGGGTCGTTAAAGTAGGACGCCGGGCCCCGGTGGGAAAATTTTAATCGGTTTACGAGTGGACTAATAAAGATGTGCGAAATTATCATAATTTATACTAATGTGGACACATTGTACATGTCGAGAGTATTCGGATGATCTTCAACCTGTTACGCCACCGAGTGTTCATAAATTATGCGATTGGTAATCCATTTCGGCGTTGACATTTTTCTACTGTGAAACAGTCGTATTTCGAAGGACGAAATGTATCTCGGAGACAGGTCGAAATTGGCAGCATTTTTATCGGCATTCCTCCTTGCAGAACAGCCTCACACGAATCTTTCCGAATCTCAGTTGTACACAACCCATATCTCAACCCAAATCCATATACATGACCAAACAAACCAAGTCAGATGTATGACGAAATCTGAAATCTCGGCTCTTTAAATGATCGCGGTCCCAACTGATCCCCTGAATTCCAGTTCTCATTTTTTAGCGAGCCAACAAAAAGGACCGCGACAAGCGCGGCTAGCTCCTAATAGGAAGCAGGTTTCCCGGCCATTTTTTTCTCCGAAACACACGCTCCACAACCGGCTACACCTATTTCATTAATCGAAACATTTTCCGCTACAAGCCACCACCTGGTGCACGCTATCGCGGTCCCCGTGCCGTCCTCGGGTGCGTTCAACTCGCTATCTGTGCCACAAGGTCAAAACGCGCTCGCTCGACCAATCCGGCGACGCGCGGCCGCACGTAAAAAAGTTGGCAGAAACCGAGCGCCTCGACTTCTGTCTGCCCATTTTGGCTTCTGGCGCATGTACTTGTGGTGCCCGACGTAAGACCGGTTGATCGTATGACACCTGTTCGCCAAACTTGTCGGGTTTTCTAGTCGCGCGCGCGGCGTCGCCATGACTTTCTCGGCTGCCGACCATCGATTTCTCAAACCTTATGAGAGCCGGGCTTATTTACGTAAGGTCATGTTGCGTCCGGCGTCGGGCTAATGGTGTTTGCGAAACCGTCGGTTTTGCCGGTGTAAAACCGGCTGGGCGTCGGCGGCTGCCGCCAAGAAAACCGAGACTCGATCTCGCAGTGCCCCTGGCTGGCGGCGCGCTTCGCCGACTGCCCTCCCCGAGCGTCTCGTCCAGCGCCTGAGCCTCCTCAGGACCGGCCAACGCGTCACCTCGAACGCACGCAGAATATCAAACGTAAATTAAACGTCAGATTCGAGATCGGCCCGAGAGCCGAGCGCCGTTCGGATCAAAACACGGGCGCGGCCGGCACCCGCGTACGAATCCGCGCGGTTTTCGGCTGCCGAGCGATCGGCACCGATCCTGATCGGGCGGGGACGAGGCAGCGAGAAAAAAGAAGCGCGCCGCGGAAGGTTGTCTACTTTGTTGGGAAAGAAGGCCCCACAAAGGGACACGCTCTTTTACAGTTAATTGACGGCGGGAACGAGTTTTCGAAAAACAAATTTTCGGGGCCGCGCTGTCCATCTAGCCTTTCTCGGCGTGATAGATGGGCTCGTTAAAAAGGGACACCTAAATGGAAATTACGCAGGTCCTACTGTTTAACGGTAGACAGAGTCTTTGATCTGTCGGGGAAAATCGATAGCGGGACGAAGAAAGGCTGCCGAGACGATCGGAAAAAAAGCGGGCGGCGGAAAAAACGCGGCAGATCATTTATTACGAGCCGCTCTGGAGACGCGCGTCTCGTGCGTGGAAAGTGCGTGCGCTGGCCGGGCATTATCCAACTGGTACATTCCATTACCGAGTCCTCGGGAAGGCCCCTAACGAGGACACGTGTAATTCCGCACGAAAGTTACGGCGCGGGCGCCCGCCGAACCGGATTACAGCGCGATTCTCTAAGCCGAGGCGGTCCAGAACTGGTCCACCGTGG
>JABFPB010004850.1:0-14192 GCA_022817645.1 Ceratoteleas bidentatus
CAAATATATTATTTGTTTCAACTTTTTTGCAACAAACGAGTTAACGTTTGTTTTCTATCCATTGATGGCTCTTTGCAGAACATATTTCATAAAAGTCGGTCGAATAGTTCAGATTGTAGCCATTTTATTAGACGGTCACCTTAATTTACAGTAACAAATTAGTTTTTCGGATTTTCCCCTAGATCTATCTAAAAGGATACAGTTTCCATTTTTCCCTTTAGGGAGAAAACAGTCCTGCTCTCCTTCCAAATTTCTCAAAGAGAAAAATCCGACATCCACCTTCCGGAGGATCAAACGATGCAAATCACTCACCTAAAAAAAAATCCTCCCTTTTTCTCTGCGATGGCCGGGATCAGTCAGGATAGGTGTTTAGACCACCGAATTGGTGGTCTCAACACCTATTCCGTTGGCTACTTTCCAGCAAGCAGAAGAAATGATTTTTCCCTGGTGCTCTCGATATCTTAAAGAAAGTTTTACCCGTGTCGTTGACGGGAATTTGGAACAACCGCAAAGAGCGCCGCATATCGGTTGCATTCCGCCTTTGACTCGTTCGTTTCCGTCTGATAACCTCGGCTTCGATGGTGGCGCCGACCGGAACTAACGCGCTGGGGTGCCGCGTGGTAACAAGCTGATGGTCGGTAAAACTTGTAAACAGGAAACGACGCCGCATTGTCGTAGAATTAACGCGGAAAAAACGTTGGGGCAGTGATTACCCGGGGAATCCTGTGCTCATTTTAATCGCCAAGACACGCGCGAGAATTCCAGGGCGATAACTGTATCGCGATCTGCGATGAAGTATGTTTCGTTAGTGGGGAAGAACGGGATTTCGTGAGGGCGGGATCGATCGACAGGTTAAGGACGTTATAATATGTTCAGAGCATAAAGTTTCGGGCCATCGTTCAGCAAAAGGGCGAATCAGTAGCAAGTTTTGCTCGGCGCTCCGAAATAGAGAATAAAATTGCATAAACTAAGAGCGTTATGTTCAGATAGTAAAGAAAGCACTGAAAGCCATATCCACCAATCGGAAATCGCTACAACGGAACTTAAACTAATTTCGAATGGGAACGAACCCCCGATAGGAGCTGCAGGACCTTGTCGATAACCCTTAGGGGTTTGGTTCCGGGGCTTGAGTTGAAGGGTTTCTGACAGGAGTAGCTTTGTGTGAATGAATGGATGAATAATGGATCCTTATAATCGGGTTCTCCATTTATGAATGAAAGATAACCCAATAAACGGGCTCTACGTGTGAATGAGCGAAACTAATTCTTGTGCAGGGGGTTTTCAGATTTGGATTTTTCCTCGTGCGACACCGTACCTGCTTGGGTTCTATGGACCCCGAAACGAAAAACGATGTCCTGCGCCCTAATCCAAGGAGTGAGATACCGTGCTGATGGATGCATGGCATAAAGGGAGCTATGTCAGATGGTTCCTATGGGACAACGGGCGACCTCTCATAGTATAAGCCTTGCCGGGCATGGTGGCTCTGTCCGGGTGGACTTCTATCCCACCACTAGGCAAGATGGGGAAAACGGGCGGGAGTTATTACCGCCGTCGGACCCAGCGACTAAATCAGTCACAACACCGGAGGGCTTGGTACCTTCAGTGGCGAGATCTAGAAGGAGAGTTGTATGTTGCAAGACACTTTGTGGCTGCCCCAACCATTTGTGTCTATGTACCCCACCCACATGGACGCGGGTGGTTTGGCGCGGGCAAAAGATGGGCGGAAACCTTTAAGGAAGTCTGTGTAGATAACCTGCTAGCCTTTCCTCAATGCCTTTTTGACTTATTCTACTCTTAAAACAAAAGGGTTATTAGTATGCTGGAATTGTTAGTTGCAGGTATTTATGAATATCTGCACATACATCAAATAGTACCTGAACATACATAAAATCTTTCTGGGCATGTGCCCACACTCACCTGTTTGGCAAGCGTTAATCGTTTCTCAACTTATTACAGCTGATCACAATTCAGGCAAGACCTATCGGCGAAGTTCGCAACTTTTAGGTTTGACTTAGCAAGTTACCGACAGGAGGTAACTTGCTGGTGATGGTAACACTGTACGACAGATGGTAATCCATCGACAGTTTCGTGGAACGTTGCCTCATGAATGGTTACAGCCCCCCCCCTTGAACGAAAATGCATTTTATTCTCAGTGAGGCTTCTTCGTTCACTTTTGTAGGTGCGGAAAAGAAAATAAATATACACAAAAATACATAACTAAGTTTCCAATTATTAAAGTTTCCCTCATTTGGTGGCGCAGCGCCAAAATATTTTCTGGTGTTCACGGATAATGCTTCCCGAACACGAAGCAGCGCGCGAAATTTACCATGAACACCCCACAGCCCCATTTGTTGGGTTGTTGAGGGGTATCGGGCAGCGTTTCGGCTACCCATCCAGGCTCGAACCTCCCCTTCCTTTGCCTGTGCCCCTCTTGGAGGAACGCCAGGACTGCCTCATGGGTTACCCTGGAGCAGTAGCTATCAAGATGTAGGACTCGTTGCCAGCGGGTATTATGGCCACCAGGGTCCAATGATTTCCCTGATGCACAGGGAGGAGAGATAGCTCGACCTGGAATAGGTCGAACCTACGGGTCCAGCGCTTGATCCCCTCATAGCCTCGCGAAGCGTATACCGGCCACATGTAGGTGCTGAGCGCCTTTGCCAATGGATCGCAGGAGACGAGGATATCCAGGTATCCCTGAATAACTTTGCCGTTCAGCCATTTTCCCGGGGCCAGACATGTCGAGATGGTCTCCGAAGGTGGGCGATAGGATGATGCAGGTGGTACGCATCTTACCACCCGATTCTCCTCTGCCACCACTCGCACACTCGTTCCCCGGTCCGTAATGCTGACATTTCGGACTTTAAGGCGCTCAGCTCGCCTTCATCCCCTGACGACTCCAGGCCCAGCTCGCGGAATCTGCTAAGCAGTCGCATTCTTTCTGCCACCTTCCGTAACTTCCGATCGATCTCCCTTGCCTGGCTCTTCAGAACGGTGTCACCCTCCCCCTTGCGTTCTGTCGCTCGTGCTGACATACGGCGGAAGTAACTGGCGGTACGCATCTTCATTTTCCTGCGGGCCTCGCGTTATTATCGTTACAAAAATGAAAAAAACTTTGTTTTGAATTAGCCGGACTAGTCCCATGGGTATAACCACCTTTGTAGGTATATCCACGAGTTAGCACAGGGACAGCTTTGCAAATTTCTGTTCCATTTTCCGTCTTTCTTGAAGTATGATGCGGTCCGTCGCCTACCCATTTTACTCCTACCTACAAATGTACTTCTTTATATCTATACTATTAAAATTCCTCGTTCTTTTCCTGAGATAGGGTTGCATAGCAGATATGAGTTCCCGAATTTTTTCTCTATCTTAAATGGGCCCTCAAAAACACAAAAGAACTTCCCCACTTTCTTCTCCACCTTTTTTGAAATATTACAGGCTTTAACTAGGACATGATCTCCTACTTCAAAGGTGTGCAACTTGCGGGTTGTATTGAATCGTTCATGTCTGTTTTTTGCGTGTCGCTATGGTTACGAATATGTATTGCAAGCCTAACTTTCCTCGGGGTAGGGGATCAAAATACTCGACAGAGAGGATTTCGCCAGGATCCTTTGGCACTATGCTTTGCATTCTGGTGCAGTGTCTAAGAACAAAAAAAATCTAGGAAATGATTATTTGTAAAGTTTTAACGGGTCACCAAATTGACACGTTACATCACACACTGATTCCATCCCCAGTGATCCGGATCCAAGGTCACACCACACCTTACGTCTCTCGCATTTAGTTTCATCAAATAGAATACGTTACCGAGAAGTCCATCTCATGTTCGGCTCGCTTTAATCATAAGGTTGTGTTTGGGTAATATGTATGTAGAACTCAATATAGATCCAAGATGTGATATTTTGGATAACTCAAACAAAAACTTGATATTAAGGTAAAATAAAATCATCATCAAATTTTGTATGATTCAAACACAGTAAACATCGTTTATTCATTGGAAAATAAGTTAAATTTATATATCACATAGATAGTACATTAATAATCACAGCTTTTTAGTCTTACAGACTGTTACCGAACTCGGGTCCCGTGGGGACGTAACCCCCCAAGCACAGATCTTCGCGCCCCTGTGGGATATAATGCAAATTATCAGGAAATAAACACGTTTAACCTTGAGATCTAACCGCGCCCATCACAGGAAAATCGAAATGAAAGAAAGCTGTTTTAGTTCACGAGACTCATCGAAAACAAACATCATTACTGGTAACTCAAAACGGAAAATAATACAGTCGTGCCCGGTAGAGGTAACGCCGAAATGAGTCTAGCTGAACCCACTATTGAAAAACCCAGAACTGTATCGCAAAAATTCCCGCGCCAAGGAATGATCAGAAATCCACGCTATCAGGATTTAAACCGAGTAGCAAAACTTACAAACTAATTATCCGAAGACGAACGGCAACGATATTACAAGATGTAAGTCGCGCAAATACTTATAAACTAAAAAAACTATATACATAAACGCCAGTCATTCGTGGTATTCACTCCACTGAGGACCACATTTCGGGCAACTCTTGACTGTGGCACCGACACGACCACAACGAAAACAAAAACGTTTTTTCGAATCGCGAGTCGGACAGTCGGAATAGACGTGACCCGGTTTGTGACAGGCATAGCACCGACCGTAATTGCCACCGACGTCGTGCTGCGCGATTTTCCGACGCTTACAATCTCGATTCACTGAGCTCGTGTCGGATGTGTCTGACTCAATGGGAGAGGAAAAGCTTGAAGCCGGAAAAATCATCGGAGTCTGTGTCGCTACACATAAGCTAAGTACTCTATCGGTTTGAACAGACCGGTGGCGAATCATCGTTCGCGGGGTAGCAGCGGGCTCGCCGTCGGTCTGCGTTGCCATTGAACAAGAGAACGCGCGTGTCACGGCTGCGGACTGCGTTGCCGTGCTTCGCGCGGAGTCGCGCGGCAAGTCGACGGTCTGAGTTGCCGTGCTTTGCGCAGAGTCGCGCGGCAAGTCGACGGTCTAGGTTGCCGTGCTTCGCGTAGAGTCGCCCGGCAAGTTGACGGTCTATATCGACTGGTCACGCATGATCGGAGGAGTTGGGACCTCGACCAATTCGCGGTAGCGTAGGTATACTGTGACCCTTGATAATCGCGCCAGAATGATCCGGCGACCTCCCAAAACTCCGCATAATTTCGATTTATATATCGGAAAAGATCCTCGTACTCCCAAAAATATTCATTTGGATCAGGAGGAGCCATCTCAAAATACACCGCAGTAGGTATCCGAAAGAAATTTCGCTGTTTAAGGGACGAAAACAACATCAAATTAGAATGAATTCCAAAAGATTTCAACCGATTCCAAAAAAATAATCTGGGACCAAAGAAATAAACAAAAAATAAAAAAGGATAAATCAAACAGAAAAATAAAAAAGGAAGTAAATCAAACCAAAAATATGAGGACTAAGGAATATTTGGACGATTATCGAGGTTTGAGGCAGCCTTGGCGAGCCAGTTCGTCGGCCCTGGTGTTTCCTTCATCACCCGAGTGACCTTTCACATGTTTCCACTCAATGTCTGTCAAACGCTGTAGTAGGGAGTCTAAATGTTGAATCTCATTTTTATGAACGGTGGTTTTGTTGGAGGCAGTCTTCCAGCCGTTCGACTTCCAAACCGGTAACCACGTCGTCATACACTCGATCACAAAGACTGAATCAGTATAGACACGTAGTTTTGTATAACCCGCCTCTAATACTCGTTCGACCGCGGCAGTGACAGCAAGTAATTCCGCTCGATTATTCGTGCATCGGTATCGGACTCGACAGGAAATATTAGGTGCACATTTTGATCCAAAATAGACCCCAATACCAGCCTTCGCAGTTCCTTGGCCATTACGAATGCACGCGCCATCAGTCCACGCATTCAAGAAACCGTCAGGGTCTACTAACATTCCCAAGTCTGTTGGAATATCCTCTTCGGGGGAATAATATTGTTTTAGCTGTGACACATCAGCTTTAGTTGTGACGTTAGTCCCTTCCTCGCGGCACTGATAAAGGTTAGGGGAAATTTGTTTTACGACATGAAACGGTCCCACCCATTTTGGCGCCAATTTAGCAGTAAAGTTTTTAGAGGCCGAAGACAGAGGATGGTTTCGGCCGAGTACTCGTCGGAACGAGTACTCGGTCTCCGATTGCAAACTTCAGTTGACGGCGGCGTAAATTGTAATATTTAGACTGACGAAGATTGGAATCAAACTGATACTGAGAGACAGTAGCACGGAGCCCGTCTAGACGTGACATACGTTCGCGCCAATTTTCCGAATTCGCCAGGAGCGGACCCCTTCAAACTTCAACAACCCTTGTTCGCGCTCGCAAATAGATGGGACAGGATTTCGGCCAAAGTTCAGATAAGCTGGTGTGTTCTCCACGGAACTATGGTGCGCATTGTTAAATGCAAATCTGAATTCTGGGATATGCGCATCCCAATTGCGGTGATCGTCGTTTACGTAGGATGCCATCATGGCCTTGAACACGCGATTAACTCTTTCTACAGGATTAGATGAAGGATGGTAAGGAGGTGTGGTGCGATGTTCAATTCCGTTGGACTCTGTAAGTCGTTTAATATCGGAATTTAAGAATTCCGTGCCATTGTCTGTTATCAGAATTTTCGGAGAACCCCACCTATTTATCACGAAGTCGTGTAATAATGCTGCAATCTTTTTCCCCGTAGCTTGCCGAATCGCGCAAACCTCGACCCACTTCGAGAATATGTCTTGCATAACTAAGACATACGAATTTCCCGCTTTATGTTGCAAAAGACCCGGGGGAGAGGATTGTTGAACCTTATTTCGCTGGCATGTCTCACAGGTTTTAAGAAAACGCCCCACATCTCTAACTAATCCGGGCCAATAATACCTCTGCCGAACGCGAAATATTGTTTTACTAATCCCGGAGTGGCCGGCTTGCGGACTTTCGTGACATTCGCGTAATATCTTAGGACGACAACATTTCGGGACAACAAGCTTCCAGGCATCAATCTCTTGCGGAATTATGTCTGCAGATGATATAGGTTGGTGTACATATAGTCGTTCGCCCTCGATTCTCCAATCTGGGTTAGCGTCAGGCTTCTCGCGAACTTCTCGCATACGGTTACTATACCAAGAGTCTTCAGTATCCTACCATTCGACCTCGAGTTCCGGCGAGAGAGCCGATACGCATGCGGTTCCTTCTAAATCGTCATAAACGTGAGCTAGTGTGTCCGGCATCCTATGAGCAATGTTTTTTCGATTCTGTACTTCGAACGAGAATCCCTGCAATTTCACAATCCACCTAGCCAGACGATTTGTAGGGTCTTTAAGAGCATACAGCCAACGTAAGCTACTGGTATCGGTAACAACCGTGAATGGACGAATTTCTAAATAAGGTCTAAGTTTGGTTATTGCCCATACTACTGCGAGGCATTCTTTCTCAGTGGTTATATAGCGTCTCTCGACGTCTGTCAAGGTGCGGCTCGCGTAAGAAACTTCCCTCTCCTTTTGAGAAGCTTTTGAGAAGCACTGGTGTGAACAGTGAAAGCAACAGAAAAATCTGGAGGTACTAGAGAAACGGCTGACACCAATACGGACTTAATTTCCTCAAACGCTCGATCCTGCTCGGAACCCCAGTTCCACTTCACCCCCTTTTTCAGTAACCTTGTCAGGGGCTCGGAAATGGTAGCTAGATCCGCAATAAATCTGCGATACCAGCTTACCATGCCTAACAGACGTTTCAGCCTTTTTGGTGTATTGGGGATTGGGTAGTCAAGGATCGGTTTAGTCTTGTCTGGGTCTACATGTAATCCACTTTCGTCTACTAAAAATCCAAGGTACCGTACTCTAGAACAGCAAAAATGGCTCTTGTCTTTGTTGACAGAAAGATTGGCTGCTCGAAGCAATTCCAAAACTTCGCGTAATTTTACAAGGTGATCCTCAAAAGTTTTGGTGATTACAATTATATCATCTAGGTAGACACAGACAAAAGGAAGCATTTTTGGACCAAAGATACTGTCTGCTAAGCGCTGAAAAGTGGCAGGAGATCCTGTCAAACCGAAAGGCATACGACAAAATTGAAAAAGACCTTTGCCTGGCACAGGGAATGCTGTCAATTCTCGGCTGGTTTGATCAAGTGGAATTTGTAAGAATGCCTTGCTCAAGTCTATTGTAGATATATAACGTGCTTCGCGCAACTTATCGAAGATACTGTCGAGGGGTGGCAGCGGATAAGCATCCTTTTTTGTGATTTTGTTTAGTTCGCGAAAATCTAGACAAAAGCGAAAAGTACCATCCGACTTCCTGACCATTACTATTGGATTAGCCCAAGGACTAATCGAGGGTTCTATAATGCCTGCTCTAAGCATCTTGTCGACTTCCTCGCAGATTGCTTTGTAAACAGGAGGTGATACGCGTCTGAACTTTTGTCGAATCGGATGGTGATTACCTACGTCGCTGGAGTGTGTCGCAAGGGACGTTGCTGGAAGTTTGTCATCCATTGTGACCGGAATAGAGTCTTCTAGTAGTTCGCGTAGCCTAGTTTCTTGTATCTCCGAAAGTTTTTCTAGACCACAACATTGAAGAGCATTAGCTTGTATTTCCGCGGTTTCAAATTCGAATATCTGGTTGGGGTCATCTGTGAAAGACCACATGGGGATCGCAAAATCTATCTGAATACCTAATCCTCGGAGGAAATCCAAGCCTAAGATGCATGGGTACGGAGATGACGGAAAAGCTCGTGCTACAATCGTAGTACTACGATTGCCGAGAGAGAAGGGAACATCGAGTTCGAGCTCGCTGATCTCAGTCTGATTATTCGCGGTACGAATAAGACTATTCTTTTGGCGGCGTTTCAAAGATAGTTCATCAGCCATAGCTAGACCGTGTGGACCTAGGAAGGTTGCGGTAGCGCCGGAGTCGACTAAGCCAAGGACATTACGACCTTCTATCTGCACGTTGATAAACAATGGCAGCTCGCGCTGTGTCAAATTGCTGACTATCAGTTCGGGAATGGGGGTAGGATTGGGTATATCGTCAAGACTGGCAGGAGACGCTTTTACCCCCGGGGGCGCTCCTGCACCTCGTTTCCCGAACACTTTGGACAATCGCGCTTATAGGTATCAGGTTTGCCACAACCATAACAAAAAGTTTTGCGAGGTTTAGTACATTGATTATAAGCATGACCCGACTGTTCGCAATTCCAACAGATTCGAATACTAAAATGCGCGCGAGAAGGTTCACTTGTTGATTTAGCCGGTTGCTCAGTAGCACTACGGGAATTCGTACCGCGAGATGATTTGTTATGGTTGCTCGACCTGTTTTCCGCAAGAGAATGATTGGCCTTAAGCTTAACGTCCATAGCAAGTAAGTCTGACACTGGCTCATCGTCTGATTCTCCTACTAACCCGATGACTGCATTTACATCATTTTGCAGACGGGATGTTTTGCGTGTACGCGGATCGCGGTACGCTAAGTCAGAGTACAGGGACTTGTTCTGGAGTGGGAGGGGCCTGGAAAGTTTTCATTGCATTAAGTGCTTGTTCTTCTAACTGGTCGAAAGTCTCAATCTCCT
This sequence comes from Ceratoteleas bidentatus, assembly GCA_022817645.1. Lineage (NCBI taxonomy): Eukaryota > Metazoa > Arthropoda > Insecta > Hymenoptera > Scelionidae > Ceratoteleas > Ceratoteleas bidentatus. The sequence goes on from JABFPB010004850.1 coordinate 9,609, forward strand.
CTATGTGAATAAGAATCTGAAGTCGTGGAAGCATATTTCGATATGCAATATCTAATTTCTCAAACTCAGACCAGCGGGGCCTTGCTCTGTTCATTAGACTCCGTATACAGGTGAGATAGTCTGTGACTCTCTCTTGCTCACCTTGTGTACGTCGCATAATTTAAACTCGCAGTGTATGTTGGTGGTCTAGTTTGAGAAAACGGTGTCTAAAGGCGCGGACAAAGTCCTCGAATCCATGCCATTCTATTCGGCGGTCCCTGAACCATTCCAAAGCAAGTCCCGTCAAAAAGAATGGTAGGCCGGCCAATATACTTGCGTCGTCGAGGGGCATCAGTTGTCTACCTTCTAATATTCTCATAAGGAACGCGTCCGCGTCTTCCCGGCCCGAGAATTTAAGATTCCAACGTCTCATTATGTCGAAAGTATTCGCAGCGCGCGCGGAATTAGGCTGCCATCGTCGTTGCGCGGGGTAGTGGCCATCTTCATCCTCATCTTTACTCTTTCTGGGAATTGACGCGGTATCCAACGTGAGCGCTCGGGTTCCGAACTACGGGTTTGATGAGGGTTCCTATCATAACGTGCGTGTGCATACGATTGGCTTTCCGGTCCAAGGAACTGGCGAAAAGTTTCTCGTGGCTCAGCCGGTTGGCCATATTCATCCGGAATATCATCCCACCGTAGAACGCGAGGCGGGTTTGAATCCCTGCCCGTAGGCGTAACGCACGTCGCGCCTTGACGCCCTTGCGTAACCCGGACATTTCGTGTAGCATTCTGCAGTTCGCGTTCGAGAACCCGCATCCCAAAGATGTGCCCATCATCACGCCCAATATCACCGACAAAGTCTCCAGCCCAATCATCGAGTGCAGTATGAGGGGGTCGTCTCAAGGTGGCGCCCTCTTGGGTGCGAGGTCCGGAACTAGATAATTGAGATACGTTCGATACACCGGGTCTATAGTGGACATCCGTCCCATTCAAATTATTCGTTATATTCGACACTACAGGTATACTCTAGATACATCAGACATGTAAGGTACATCAGATACACGAGGTACACGATGCATATTCTGCGCACAAGTTTCACTAGGTACTCGCAGAATGGTGCCCGTATACTTTTGACCAGGTAATACCGAAGGTAAGGGGTCCAAGATTGCAGTGGTAGGTACGGGGACGAAGGATGCCTCAGAGCGAGTGTAAGACATTTGTAGGTTAGTATTTGGATCAATGGCTGATGTTGCATTAAACGAATCGCAAGGTCGCGGTACTCGACTGTCACTGACGGATAATGACGCTTCTGTCACCAACGTTTGCGCACTTGTCAAAGGTTCCGATAGGGCGCGCGCCTGCCACAATATAGTTTGTGCCTCATCCCAATCCCTTGACCGCGCACCAGTGTTATCCGGCTGGATGGAAGTCGAACGATTAACACGTGCCGCGGAAATGTTTGGGTCACATTCTGTCGTCGTGGGTAATTGTCCAAAGAGGGGGGACGGATTTCCGATCGAAGCCTCCTCATCGCTATATGGTCTAATTCCAGTTTCACAAGCTTTGATCAACCGAACTCTACAAGTATGCATAATCCCTGCCACGGGAAGTCTACGGATAGCAAGCTCGTGTTGGAGTTCATCAGACGACAGTGAACTCACCCATTCAGTTATACGTTTTTTGGCCGACATGTTTTCGCAAAATAACCAAAACCGTATCGGTAATTCCGTGTCACTAATTATTAACGCTTTATTCTTCGAAAAATGGAATATTTACATTCGCTTAACGTATCTGTGCTTAGGTGAAGAGGTTCGGGACAAAATCAAAAGAAAACTCAGAAAAAGAACATAAATTCTAAGAAGGGAAAAACCCAAAATATAAAATAAAAAGGTAAACACAAGAATCGGTGAAATAAATTCAAGAGCCATCGATATATTCGAAAATAAGTTTCTTCAAGAGTTCTATTCCTGAACCAAAACAAACACTTTTAATTGCCTCGAGTTATTTTTGTCGTGTTTACAATCGATTTTACTCGCATTTTCTAAGAATTAGACACTATTTGAGAAAATTTCAACTCGTGTCCAATTCAATTTTCATATCCATATACCATTATGCTCAATTTCACTATGATTATGAACTGAATCAAAGCTCAAAAAAATGTTTGTGTTTTTTTTATTTTACATCCTAGACCTAAACCGCTTGCACAATCAACAGATCCTGGCAGGATCGTCAGTGTAACGAGAATTGTTTTTTTATCAAACAATTATTCGTCCCTTCGCCATCCAATGAGCAACAATTAGGATCGCCATTTTTAATTTCGGTATAAGATAAAGGTACAGGTATTTTGCTCATTGGATGAAGCGGAATTAAAAATCGAAAGTCCTGTCGCAACTAATCCAACTCTGAATATCCAGGCCACATTGTTGTTTTCGTGAAAGCGGCATTAGGGTGTATGAAATAAATTTAGTTCTAGTTTAAACTGGATGTATGTATATATTGTAACCAAAACAAATACAAGTTGATAGGAACATTATATTTTTCAAGATACGAATACATGATTAAGTATTACTTAGTGATTAATTTACAATTTCGATTTATTCAAAAAATAGAAGGCAGATAACATCTTTTCAAAAGGTACAAGGCAGATAAGAGCTATTCCGAAAGGTACAAGGCAGATAAGAGGCACAATTGAATTAAGGTGGCAAAGATACAAAAGCGTTACAAGCAAATAAGCAAGAGGCAAAGGCACGGAAAAGAAATCTTGAAGCGTTATTGAAACAAATTTTATACTTGCAAGAGAAATCGCAGGAATGCGGTACTCACTCTAGACCTCGGCCGAAATGGGGGTGGAAGTGGTGGCACTGTCGGAGTTCCTTGGAGAGGCACCAAACTGCAGGCAAAAAGGGAGCGATTCTGAGCTGAGCCAGCGCTTTTACCTCTTCGCCCCCTCCACTCGACTTCCCCACTCTCTCCCTCTTCGCTACGCGGTGGTGGGCGCGCGATGACAGCGCGCTCTTTAGTACTGCGGCCCAAGTAGGTACTGTCGCCTGCTGGTTAGATGGTGTGCAGGGGCTTCTTCCTGTGTAGATCTGGTCCTAATCCCCTCAGGGTCGAGTTGCGGCTGGTTGATTGAAAGGTAAAGGCCAGCCGATCAGGTATACCCGACCACGGGCAAAGGCAATGGGGTCCGTTACATAAGTATTTCACGGATGACCAGGTTAGCCGGAGCTCTGGTGGGTCCACGACCACTCCCCCGTTGAGGCAGAGGCAGCACAACAGGAGCCGGTTCCGGGGCAGGAAGATGTGGTCCAAATTCCGGTGGATCCATGATCACTTCCTCGCTGAGGCAGAGGCAACACAGCGGGGACCGGGCGCGGAACAGCAAACAGGCATCTGGTACTATAGGCTGCGAAATAGGCTCCATATGATGTAGATAGTGGTATCCGAAGGTAGGAGAGAGACAGAGAGAGTGCGAGTTTCGAGGGCTCTAAGGTGTGCCTTCAACAAGCGCATGGCTCTTCAGCACGGTGGTAGGCTGATCGGATGTCCTGGATGTTGTGCTCTGACGGCTGTAGAGAGTCCAAAACCACCATCCCACCACCCCCACTCGGGGCCAGATGTCAGATACCAAAGATACGCAAAAAATTAAGGAATAATAAAGAGAGAAAAAGATAGCATAGATAAGATAGCATAGATAACGCAAAGATAAACGCTAGCTAAGATAAATGCAAGCTAAGATAACGCAAGCTATGATAAATGCAAGCTAAGATAAACGCAAGCTAAGATAAACGCAACTAAGATAAACGCAACTAAGTTAAGGGACCAAATGCTCTGCCGTGATCTACTATCGGAGAATACAGTTGTACTACAATTATCACATTATAGAAAAGCATTCTAATAATAATAATGATAGAAAGTAGTTTAATTATGCTCTGTAAAACTAAACTTTAACTAACTTATATGCCTCAAATCTGAACTTGGCTCTCCGCGAGCAGTCTGGTGCAGCGTGTAAGAACAAAAAAAATCTAGGAAATGATTATTTGTAAAGTTTTAACGGGTCACAAAATTGACACGTTACAACTCTTACTCTTACTCTTATTCTTACTCTTACTCTTACTCTTACACTTACTCTTACTCTTCAGTCTAACTGTAAAGTCTAGGCCAAGTAAACGATACATAATATGTTTCTACTACTGTCAGTATGCACTAACAGTATTACTTATTATAGTACATATATAACAAATTAACTTCTTCGAAGTTTCGAAAAGTCATAATTTATATTCATGTATTATATTTAACACATTCTAATTTATTCCGAATCATAATGTGTTGATATAAAAGACGGGCCTAAGTACATTTTTTTCAGGTGCACACGATATATGTACACGATTTTTCTTAACTTATTCAGATTTATAAGGTTCTGATATAAAAGATGGGCTCAAGTACGTTATTATATTCACCAATAAAACTTAACCCTTTAAAGTACAATCGGGTCAAATTGACCCGAGCAAAACGTTCAGAAGTAAATAACTTAGTTACGGTGGATAAAGTAGGGTTCCGAGTACTGTGGGAAAAATCTTGGATGTGTTTACTGTCGATCGG
>JABFPB010004851.1:0-14200 GCA_022817645.1 Ceratoteleas bidentatus
CGTTTTCCCAAAATGAAACCAGCTATATAGTATCTTAAAATATCACTTAAAAATCATTCTTGCCATATTTCTAACACAATTTTAAATAATTTTTCAAATTAAATTTTTCACTTTTCATTTCATATTTCTAACACAATTTTTAATTAGCTTATGTTATATTTTTGTGGATATAACATAAACATTTAAAAACGATAAAATTAAAACTTTTGTTGTAAGAACGATCCTCAGAATGCTAGCCAAATACACCAACACTAAGTAACTGTATCGAATCGTCAGAAATGTTTAAATTAGTTTAGCTAAACTACTCATTTAATACTGTACAAGTATATGATGGCATAATTATCTAATTTGTATTTTAGAAAACTACCATTTCAGCCATTGTGTAATAAAGTCCTATAAATCACAATACAATTTTTAGAATGGTATTTTCAATTAGTGTTAATTCATTACATAAATTAATCCACAGTATAATTTAAACGAAAAAAATGGCTTTAAACTATGATTTAAAGTAATACGAAAAGTATTACTTCCCTAATACTAACAAACTGCAAGTTTGATGAAAATTTTGGTTTCGTTTGATTTTACAATATATTTATCAACAAATTTATGAAAATTTGAAAAGTAATTTGATGCCAAGGATTATTAATACAGGACTTTATTACTCAAAAGCATTTGATGGAGAACATGAAAAACTGGTTTTGTGAAAAAATACTATTTTATACTACAAAACAATGTTCTCAAGAGGATCACAAAGTGGCAGTCATTCTCATCACTTTCTCACGGAAAACGTATTGTATTTCCGTGTACAGCGTAACTAAATAGAATAAGTATCGCTACAAGATTTGAAAATGTAGTTCTATTGGAATATGTGGAATATAATTGCTACATTTACAATTAACCAATTATTAGATACCAAATTGCATTAATTTCAAAGTACTGGAATGATTTATTTGACATTGACGGGAACAAAATATTTTCTGTCAATGATTAACTACAATTTAGGGAGTTCTTATTTCACTTTATATTAGTGTCGATTATAAATAAATATGCAGTTTGACTATAAGTAATTTTCCATGCTGCAAACATGAAACTAGATAAGAAATGCGTAAACGGTAAAAAAAGGTGGGACAATCTTCTTATTTAAATACTTCAATATGGTTCACTTGTGAAATTAAAATAAAATCATAAGTCTACATATATACACGCTCGAAGCATTAAAATTTTCTTCATTCTCTGACAATAGTGTCTAAAAAGTTTCTCCAGAGACAAAATTTTCCTTCATATTGAAGCTCAAGATGTAATATTATCAGAAACGTTCATAAAATAAATTTGATACTGTAATTCCAATTCCAATTATTTTATTCGATTATATTATTAGATACGACACTAAGCGAGTGTCATCCAACCAAAAAGTAAATTTTTTGATTGGCTGAAATTTTGGTTGAACGTCGATTCTTAAAACTAGCTAAAAATTATTCGTTGTTCCTCATTTTCATTGTAATTACCATTTTTCATTACTGTAATTGACCGTAATAGTACACTCACTTTCTAAAATAAATATAAAATATCCTGATGACATCGGATGTTCCAAAATCTGGACAATTCGTCGTTAGGTAAGAAAGAATACCGGATTAAAGTCCAATTTATTGTCACCAGTAACGATTTTTTATTGTATACGTAATTAATATACTACATACTTTCAATAATTCATAAATACCTCCAACTGTTCACTCTATAAAAATTACTTTCGTACAAGTATATTTGCATACAAAAGCTTACACTTAATTTCCTCACCAGTATGTTTTTACTCTCATCACAGTAAAAGAGACTATCTTTATCTATCTTTTCCATTCAGCTAGATTTCGTAGTTTCGTAATTTCTAATTTCACTTTGTTCTCCTCTTTAGAATTGTATAAACATTATAATACTAAATTATAAATACTGCACAAGATTACAAAAATGACCAGTCGAGCTTTTTCAGCATCAAATATATACTGTCCGTTCGTTTTGCTGACTGAATATATGGATAACAAAAAAACATTATGTATATTAAAATCAATCTCCAAATTAAAAACTTAAAAACTTGAAATTCCACATAGATTCAATATGCGACTCAAAAGTTTTAGATTTCGTGTAAATTTTTATAAATAACTGCACCTCATATATGCAAAACTGCAAAACAAAGGACTATAATTCTACAGATATAAATTTCTGTAGAATAATATTACCTATTCAATCCGTTATGTCATGCGTCTATCGTACTTAAAGAAACTGGATATTATTATTAATTTTTAATGAGTAAGTTCTCGAAATAAGTACTCATTTGTCGTTCATTATAACTTTGAATTACGAATTCAAATAAACATGAAATAAACAAACTTTTTATTCTTAATTCTTTTTAACTTTAAATAATCAATTTTTTATTCATCATTTTCAATTTTCACTTAATTTTTGTTTTACTATTTTTTTAACGTTTTTTATTATTTGTTTTATTAAAAAAAACCATCTCTGAAACTTCAACTACTCAGTAAAGCATTATAAGAAAAGCACTATACGCATGACATTCCGGATTATGAACATTCAACACCGGATCTTTTCAGCATAGACAGTTGTGACAAATATTACACTGATGGATGCACCGGTTTGGTAAATTCTCCGGCGAAGCTGGAAAAGCTGGAAAAGCGTGTTTTGACATTGAAAAATTGTCAGTCATCCCTTTTCCTCATTGGTCCATTTGCTAAGTCCAATAGCTGCTTAGACCATGGTTGGCCCATTTTCGGTTATCGCGTTGGACACTTTGGCTGCTCTAGCGAATTGCAAAAACAGTTGCTCCAGAGTCGCAGAAATGATAGTGTAGTCTTCGACGCAGCTGTGGTTCTCTTTGATAACATTCATTGCACTATACATGGCTTTCCAGGTCAGTCTGTCGTTTGTGATGTGGTACGTTAATAGGCCCTGTAAAGAGGAGGAAAATTATGAAAATCTGTCATAAATGATGACAATGTAGATGAATGGATGAAGTATCAGAAATGCTGTGAGACTTACAGCGTTTTCGTCGGAAATTTCACACGGAAGTCTACTTTCTATTTCGTTTTTCAAGTCAGTAATCGCCTCGTCGGTTCTGTTGGGTTTCAGTTTCACCTGAATGTCGAAGCCAGCTCCGAATTTTTGCTTCAGCTGTTGACTGGGACCAATGCAGACGAGCTCTCCTTTGACCATTATCACAAGTCGATTGCAGAGTGCCTCACACTCTTCCATACTGCAAATGTTTTAATTGTTATTACTTTTAATTTTATGGAATTTCATTTAATTCATTCAAGAATTGATAATTTTGTTTCATTTGTCGATTTTTTGCTTTATTTTGAATTCAGTTCTTTACCTGTGGGACGTCAGAATAATTGACTGTCCACTGGCTTGGCAAGAAGCAATCACTTCCCACAAAGACCTTCGAGCAGCAGGATCCACTCCGGTTGTTGGTTCATCCAGCAGAACTAAACTAGGGTTGGCTATCATGGCAATGGCAATGTTCAGCCGACGTTTGTTTCCACCACTATACGTGCCACTGGGCTTCATAGCACAGGCATGTAAGTCTAAAAATGGAAAAGAATCGTTTTTAATAAATACACTAAAAAAAGACAAGAAAATATAATTTATATGGAAGTAGATAAATTTACGAAAAAGGTAAATAGTTACATTACTGATAACATTTATAAAGAGTTTATGCAAATCAAACATTACACCCAAAAGTTATAATGTAAAAGTTGGTAAAAATAAAGAAAATCATCAGGTAATTATGCCAAAAATAAAAGAATGACAAAATGCAAATGTGGCGCATACTGAGTTTGTCTATCCACTTGTTCACTTCAGCTTCAACGCTCTCCCTTGGAACTCCACGGAGTAAGGCAAACAATCTGAGGTGTTCCTTGGAATTCAGTGTCTCAATGATTGCCGAATTCTGGGGACAGTAGCCCATTTGCGAAAGATACTGTAAGAAATTCAATTTTTCTTATAATCGAAACAAACCATTGACAGCAATAACTCAGATAGCAAAAGTCTGGATATGCAAATATCGTGAAAATTGATGAAGCTCAAAACTTCGGTAATTATTCACGCACTTTCATAATCAGGATAAAATTATTTTCAATCCAAATTTCCGGAAAATTCATCATTTCATCAAAACTCGCTCGTAAAGTCGCACATTATTTTCCAAGGGAATAATGATTATTATTACTTTCACAAGAGATAAATAAAGAAATACCATTCCCGAGGACAATAATATGCTATATCTTATCTTTTTTAGAGAAATAATTTATAACTTTTTCTTTTTCATAATTCAAAATTTATTATTAATCTTAGATCCAAAAAACTATATTTCGATAGCTCCTATCAAAAATGTTATTATTCAGATTTCCTGATATAAATAACATGGCGAAATCTGAATAACGACGTTTTTTATAGGAGTTATCGATTTCTTAACTAAATTCTGGAAAATTTATTGAATAGAAAAGATTGAAAATTGAAACTGATTTTAAATTGGTTAAAATTGCTTAAATACTTCAAAACCAATAGGACATTATTATTAATAACTTTGAAAGTTTATGTAATTTATGCACTTAAAAAAAAGAATTTACAACAAGAATTAGAATTATGTTGGGCTTCAATTCATTTAAAGAATTCAATATCACATTTGAGTCACACAAATCAATATCACAATTAATAATTAAATTGTACATATAACACTCATTTCTCTTTCAAAAAGTAGACAGTTTTATATTAGTTTGGAACAAATTTCAATTTATTTGGAATAAATACATTGAAATAATTTGAAATAAATTATGCAATTTTTAGTAATTTTAAATCCCTTGAAATCTACTATTTGAAATGTTGCTATATTGGGATTCAATTCCATGTTTTAATTCTTTTCAATTTATTTCTATTCATTTGGATTTTTGCCTCAATTTCGCATTAATTTTTAAATGTCTTTTAAATGGAATTCAATTAAGTTACTTTGAATGCCAAATCAGTCGAATGAATGCCAGTTAAGCAATACAAAATATTTTTTGAATTCCCATTATCACGAAATTCAAAACATCTCTTCGATTGGAACTGAAATGAATACAAAAGAATTCATAATTTTTTTTGTTGAATGCAGATAAAGGAATTGACACAAGAGTTTCAAGAATGCCAAATTTGGCATAAAAAACATCGAAGAATCCTTGAAATATAACAAAACAGACTGGAATCGAGAATAAAAATATGAATTCGAAATCTTCCCATAAAAGAATTCATTTTTCATTCTCAATTCATTTCTATTAAATATTGTTTGCATCAAAACTTCTCTACTCTAGTTGCATACTCTGCTAACATTTGACTCATACTGACTTCGGATCTTTGCTCATCGATGTTTCTCTCCTTCAAGTACAAACTCCCGCTATTCGGCAGCTCCTCGCCAGTGAGCATTCTGAACGTCGTACTTTTGCCGGCGCCGTTTATCCCCAGCAATCCGAAACATTCTCGCTGCCTGATTTTGAAGCTCACTTCTTGCACAGCGAACAATCGTTTATATCGCTTGCTGAGCTCATACACCAAAAACAGATTGTTACTATCGCCCCTTCCGGTCGACAAAAAGTTCCCATCGACCATATCCTCCTGCATCTTCCTCGAGAAGTTCGCCCGATTTCCTGCAAGAAAACAAAATCGTTGACAATTGCACGAAGTTTTTTAAAGATACCGAATTTGTCAAATTCACGCACTGCTGCGAATTTTTTCAAGCTCCACAGCGACTTCGTGCTTCTCCATTTTCACTTGCTCGTCGCTGTTCTCAATTACGCTCTTCATGCTAAACTTCTTCATTCTCAGGATCAGCTTGGGTACCAACTTCATTTCCATTGCAAAGAGAATCCCGAAGTATAGAAAGGATGTGCAAACTAATGCAGTCACACATTCTTCCAAAGACGGGTCGTCTTGGAACTTCCTAAAGTAGGGAAAGTATTTGTTGCAGGTCCCATTTGAACACTCTAGTTCTAGAAATTGAAGAATGTTAAAATGAATAAAATGACCATATCTAATACATATTTCCCATATTTCATCCATATAAAATCCAAACATGATCCAAATTAGCAAATAATCCCGGATATGATTATTTCAATAAAAATAAACTATAATTTCCACTAACCACAACATGGATCCTGAATCTGGCAAGCTATGTTAGCTAAATATTTTGGTAAGTTTCGGCATCGAGCGTTTTGAGCGGCGATCAACGAGAACGCTACATTGCCGTTGAAGAAACTTAAATGCGGCATTAAATAAAAGAGCGATTTCTGAAAATTGCGCAACCCCTTCATCAAGCTTTGGTTGTGTATTAAGATTATCAAGAATCTCAGTATCAGGTCCACAATGGCTGAAAGTTGTAAAAACGATCATTAGAGCAACCGAGGCACTAACTGGGGATTGATTTCTCTTTCCTAGGAAGTACATACTTAAGCCTATTGGAACCTGGATCATAATGCTGACGGTGTTAGTTTGTTTCTTCCAGAAACTCATAATGTACATCAACGGTAATACATTATAGGCGAATAGTATCATAAGTAATAGAATGATCACTGAAATAGAAAAACATCGTTCATAATCAAGTGTAAAGCCCTTGTAGAAATAAAATCTTTAAAAATCTCTGAAAATGGTATGAAAAATCTGAAAATCTCTCTTTTTTAGAGAAAAGTCTGAAAATCTTTGAAACATTCTCAAAAAATTGGTATTGATTTCAAACTTTTCTCTGAATATCTCTGAAAAATTCAATTTTCATAGAGTTTTAGATATTTTCATAGATTTTCAGAGTTTTTCAGAGCATTTTTCAGAGATTTTCAAAGATTGTATGTCAGAAAATCTTTTCACATACTAAAAGACAAAAGTCTCTTACTTATTTCAGGACCCTGGTACAATCTCAGATCCTTAGCAGAGTCCATGATAGAAATGATGGCGATGGCTACAAATGTCGAAAGAAGATACACGAGGAAATCGAACAGAAACATGACAAGCCAGTAAGTACCCTGCGAAGTTCCTGTCATGAGCTGCAAGTGTTTGATTCCAGTCACATTCTCTCTTAAGGGGTGAATAACAAAAAGTGCGGTCATCGGGAAAATGAAGAGAATGAAAATAAAGACGCGGCTGTAAGCGGTGAATGTCTCCTCCTCTTGTGATAGAGCCATGTGCACCGAGGGGAGGGCTTGGGTGGACATGGAAATCTCGTATTCGTCGTTTGCGAAACTTTTCAGAATGGTGTTGTAAATGATATTCAGGCTTATTGGCAAACTGTAGATGGCGGTGTTGGAAAACATGGCATTGGCAGCCAGATCCTTGTCTGTTTCGTTGAATTCAGCAGCGACAATGACGTTGTTGAGATAGGTGGTGTTATCTTTTTTCGCCAAATTCAATAAGGCTGAAAGAAGAGGGTGTAATTGATTAGAATTAGTAATTATAAACTTATTGAGATAAAATTAAGGAATTACCACTTTTATTCAAAGTGGGAAAAGTTATTATTTTATTACAAATGGGAAAAGTTACCATTTTTGTACATGTGGGAAAAATTACCAATTTCCTTACAAGTGGCAAAAGTTACCACTTTTTCTACAATGGAAAAATGTTACCATTTTCCCCCAAGACAAATTCTTGACGTCATTTGGAGACACGAATATTAATGTTTTTCTATTTCTGAGTTGCTACTGATTATGACTTTGAACACCAAAAATTTCCTCCCTTTACCTTCATTCAAGTTTTCTTTAAGTCCCACAGGATGTGCCACACCCTGCTGCCTCTTAACGGTTGCGACATAATTTTGCGCATATTTCAGATTTGTCGTGGCATAATAGGCTTGCGGACTCCGGTATAGCGATAGGTCGATTGGAACCACGTCTTCGGTCATAGCCGGAAGATTGAAGTTCATCATCAGAACCACGCCAATAATCGGAAGAAGGAACTGCAATGCAAATCATTACACAATAATAAATGACAAATATTTAAATCAGACACCACTGAAGAACTAAAAAACTCACTATCAACAACAAGATGCCCAGATTTTTCCTCGTGTAGCTGAATTTCTTGGCGAACAGTGCTGCGATTCTCTGCATGCGAAGAGCGTTTCCGGTGACTTTGGAGTGCGCGTTTATAAGTTCCACGTTTGTATCCACGGTATCGTCAGCGTCTTTCGTGACTCTGAAAAAATGAGAAACCAAATTTAACGAACATTCAGCTAATCGATTTCTGAGTTTATTTCACAGAGAAAGTTATCTTTGTTAAATGGTATTATGTGAGGAATAACAGCATTTTAGTTTGGTGTAAACAAATACTTTTCTTTGTGAAATGACTATTACTGATGTCTTACTTTAAGAACACTTGTTCCAAGGTTATAAGAGACACACTCATGCCGGTTATTCCGAGGCTCTTTTTTCGACTTTCCAATCCATCCAGAGCATCGGGAAGACTCTCCGAGTAAGGGACACTTAACACTAATCTGCCATTATCGACATTGATCATTTCAGCTCTTGGGCTTAAGGCGCTCCGCACCTTCTCCGGATCGCAATTAATGTCAGTGGACAAAGTCACTTCGATGTTGCCTTGACCTAAATATATTAGCAAGCATTATAATAACATATTTTTATTATACTTTCCTAAAAGGTATGTTACTATTACTATACATCTTGAACTAAAAGTCCCTACAAAAAAAGTAGGGACATTTTCTTTTAGGGGACTTTTCCATTAACAAATTTTAATGGCAATGAATAGAAAGGCATTATTTTTTTAACTGAATTCCCCATCCATCTGAATTGTCTGGTATGCAGAACCTTTCCACCGAGAAATACTTTATTTAATTATCAATTAATTCCTATTTGTTTCTATGAAATATTTTTTGTAGTTTTGAATTATCTGAGGTAAGAATAATTATTTCTCTAACAAATTAGAAATTATGAAATATTATTGCCCTAGAATGTTACATGATACTTTGCTTTCTCTTTTCGAAGAAATAATAAAATATTTTCTTTTCGTCTGTTGAGAATCCAATATAGTAGGTAACTTGAGAAAAATTCATGATTTTTTATCCAGAGTTTTTCCAAACTATTTACAGCAGAAAATGTTTTCATAATATATTATCTCTTACCGTATAATTTTTTCAAAAACATTGACGTTCCATAACACCTCAGTGAACCTGAATGAATGATAGCGACTCTGTCTCCCAATATGTCAGCTTCTTCCATATTGTGGGTACTAATTAATATCGTTTTCTGTTCTCTCATTCCCTGCAATAAACATTGAAATGTTTAATGTTACTTGTCCGCATACACGATTTTTGGAATGGACGTTAAAAGTGATCGTTTACAAACCAATATAATGTCCCAAGTTTCGCGTCGACTTTCTGGATCCATTCCGGAAGTCGGTTCATCCAAAATCAGGATCTGCAAAAATAATTTTTTGTCATTTACTCCAAGAAATATAGATGACGATATGTATTCAATACAAAAATTGATAAATGAAATCAATTAATTTAATCATAGACTGATTGATTTAATCATAGATGGTGCTGATTTTTTGGTAGAATAGGGAACCTTTGCATGTCTATGTAACTTTTTTTAAGATATTTATATAAAACATATTATATGAACCATTTTGTATCTATTTGAAATCTAATACAGATCTATAGACCGTAATATGAAATGATCTGTTTCATTCACCTTTGCATCTCCAATTAGAGCCATTCCCAGGCACACACGTCGTTTTTGTCCACCTGATAACTCAGAAGGCAAACAGTTTCGCTTCTCGTTTAAATTCAATTTTTTCAATAAATTGTCCACGTCGTGTTTGATTTCAGCCTTACTCTTATTGTTACGTTTTAACTGAAAATATAGCCTTATATTAGACAAAAATCAATGACACTTCCAATTAATATCTTTTTTTTTTAATATGTATTCAATTTAATTCAATATATTTTTTGGAAAGAAATCATAAAGAAAATAATTTACTCACCATTCCAAAAAAAAGTAACTGTTCAAACACACTCAAATCCGGAAAGAACATGTCATCTTGTGGGCACAGTCCCATGTCGTTCATAATTTTGTCGAGGTCTTTGTTGACGTTATTGCCATTTATGAGAACTGTTCCCTCGGTCGGACTTATCATACCTTTAGATTTAAACAAATACTTTAGAATTCTTTTATTACATGTGATATTATATAAAAATAAAAAATAATGCATAAAGTATATCAAAGAGCAAGAATTAGTAACGAAAATCGAATGTCACCTGTTAAAATGGACATCATGGTGGTTTTTCCTGCACCATTGTGCCCAAGCAAAACTGTAATGTGACTCTTATAAAAGTCTACAGAAATCCCTTTCAGGGCCTCCACAGACACCTGAAGAATCACAATTCTGTCAAATTCCTTCGCATTTTTTCTCTTTTTAAATGTACAGAAATATTAAATTTAATATATTATAAACACAGCTTTCCACATATTCAATTTTACGAGAAGATAAACTTACATTTCTATTGAAAATACTTGTAAAGTAAGACTTTTTGAGATTTCGTATTTGAATTCCAGGAGTGCAAGATTCTGGAACGGGTTCAAATGGCTCACTTCCACCATTGTTATACTCGATTCTCGTGACATGGGTGTCCGAGTTGATTTTGTTTCGTCTCAAAGACTGAAATGGAAAACACCAAAATTATAAAACTAGATGGAACCAACACTCAATGTTAATATTTTTCTGCACGACTGCAGGATGTACCTCGAGGAAGTACAGAGGATGTTTCCTGACACCATATTTTCCTGGTTTCACAGCATAAACGTAGACAGTCATGTAAAAGTGCAATATTGCACCTATTATCGAAAATATGAATATCATTCCAACACTGCCCGTAACGTTGTAAGTTTGGTCTCCGACCAGAAACATGTTACTCCAGTGAATTCCTCTCACTGGAAAAAGGCGATAAAAATAAGTTAGAGCGTTTCTATACTTTATTATTCCGTTAGGAAATGAGTTTGTTTGCAAAAATTATTCATAAGTAAATATATTTACGAGAAACATAAATTTTCATTAGAATTTATTTTGAAAATGTAACTATTTTCACTGTGTTTTAAACCTTATTTTTCATTTTTCATAATAACTACATTACAGTTAAAACAAATTTTATTACATTAAGAGAATGTAAGTAAATTACAAGTATGCAATTTAGTTTATATATTCAATTTTAACAAAACAATTTGATGAACAGGGAGAAAATATTTCCTTTCCAAATGGTGTGTTGATCGATGTCAAATCCCAATATTATTTGTTTCATAAAATTGTCGATTTTAGTAATTAAATAGTAATTCATATAGATTACATTTTCCCTCATAGTTGTTAACTTCTTCAATAGCTCGTTGCAACAAAATATTAGGAAATATTATTCCTAGTAATGGCGTGTGTCTATAAAACCTGGAGTGAGGCGAGTGAGCGGTGTACTTAATAATCAGAGTCGAGCAAATGTATGCGCACAATATTCCGGACGATATAAATACAGCTGAAATAATTAAAGAAACATTAGTTACAAAAACTCCATCTGAATTGTGAGATACGCTCAAAAATTAATTTGTTTGAAAAAATGATGGTTAATTCAACGGTACTTACGTTTCTTGAAATACGCAGCAATGTGCATAGCGAACGCTAACAAATGTGCTACGTGAACGAGCAAAATGAGCCAAAAAAGAAAACCGTTGCTATAGTAGAGGAAGGGGTTAACTTTTGATGAGAATGATGTCTTGAAAAGTATCACTACTGGTGAGATGTATAGGATACTGAATAACAATCCACTGAGCAGCCAACTAAACAAATTTTTGGACGTGCTCACGCCATTCATCGACATCAAAACCTAGTGATAAAAGGACATGGTCAAAGTGAGATTATGCATTCCTTACAAAAGTATTTTAAATTTACTATTTGTGTAGGAATATTTTTGACCGAATATATGAGAAGTGCGGAATCTTTTTAGACTATATGAAGATTCTTGGTAAGAAAAATAATTTGTTTCTATATAAATATATATTCTACGTATTAGAAATATATTGAGAATCTATGGAAAATACTTTTTCCATATATTTACTACCAATTAAAGAAATTTAAAGGGTAATTTGTAGTTTTGAAAAATGATTTCAGTCACGTACGTTTACACCGATGAATTTTTCACTTGCAGCAAAATTGGCTTCTGAATAGAGGGGAATAAAAAACGCCACCGTTGCAATTGAGCTGACAAATATCCGTAAAACAATATCTCCCGGATCCATTTGAATATAAGGTGGAGATGGCATTTGCTGAATAAACACCTGTAATGATGACAGTAGTAATACGAGTTCAGCAAAACTCAATTACAAATTGTACGAAAAATATATGCAGTTTCTCTTGAACATTACAAAGCAGATTTCTTTTTACTTCTTGTAATAAATCTTAATAAATAATTAATAAAATCCATTTTTATATTCATCTTTAAATTAGTTTTCGTCTTTATTAAACAGTGATTAAATAATTATATAACATTAATCAATTTGCTTATTTGGCGAAAGACTTTCGTAACTTTTACATACCAACATGTTTTCAGAATTCTAAAAAATCCTGAAAACGTTATTTTTTAAATTGAAATGTAAAATCTGCTTTATAATAAAATAAGAGATATTGCTCTTTGTAGATAGACATTGGTTATCAGCGTACATTTGTATCAACGTATTTTTCCCCGGATACATTTTGAATGAATTTCATGTTCAGACAATGTTGCAATTGTATGAACGGATTTTCCAGTTCGAACATCATTAAGGACAGTTTATCATTGATGCCTGGCGTTATAAACAGATCGTGAGGCATCGCTCGTTGGGTTCGCAGGGAATACTGAAATTTCTTAGATTTTGAATTACTCTTGAAGACTATCATAAGCACATTGTTAGGGTCTTGGGAATTTTGTTCCAAAGAGTACTTGTTTAATGCGTCAGTCTCAGTGTCGAATCCAATTATTCCTGAAACATTAAAAAAAAAAATCGCTAGATGAATTCACGTAGAATAAGAAAATAAAATAAGAATCCCTCTGGCGATTGCAAAATTATAACAATATTTATAAAACAATTATATGAATAGCTACTTGTAATGCAATTTGAATGTATCAAAGTTGAATCAATGATACATCAAAGGTATATCTATACCTTTCTAATAAAAAGAAGTGAAGGATAGGTCATGACACAAAATAAATCAAACTGATAGAAAAACACTTTCCTTCAATTAAAATTCAAATTTAAATTATCAGAGTCCCAATTTGCGGAGCTTCAGTTGTTCATAGTTTTTCAGACAAATTCTTCGAAGTTAATATCATTCTAATTACATATATTGCAGTAAAATGTCCTAGATGCAAATATTATAACATTTTTTTCTCATCGCCAAAGATACCGAACAATCCGTACCCGTATCTGGAAAGTCCAGGCACTTCCTGACAGAAGTCATGATGTCCTTCGTAAAATTATCGTTCGGTACATAGTAAAGTTGCAGGTGTTTGCTGATCTGCACCAAATCGTCCATGCTCCTGAGGTCATAAATGGTGTCGTTGGTCACAGGGGTCGGTGGCTTGGCTGCCGAGTCCCTTATGGCTTGGACCATAACGAACAGCAGCACTGGAAGCAGGATCTGCACGAACAGCGCATTCTTCCAGTGCCGCTTGCGCACCAGGAAGTTCTTGTACATCAAGAGCGAGAAGGTTCGCCATTTTTGCTCCAGCTTGGTCATATCGGCGGTCATCAATTTTGCTCGCTGCAACCCTGATCATAAGTAATCTGCGACCACGTGTTCTTTGTTTGATTACCTGAAACATAAATGTCGCCTTGAATGTTGCGCTATTGAAAGTTCGATACTCTGCTGAATTATTGATGGCTGGGTGTATGCTCGCAAGTGTGCGTGTCGCGTTACACTTGGCTGACTAATTACCCGCACCAAGAAGTAGGCTCAACACCACTTGGTTAAATGAGCAGTAAATTAAATTACCCGCGTAACGCCTCGTACCCAATAGTCATTTTGTATGACTATTGGGTACCATTTTTAATGCAAAATAAAGATAAAATATAATGTTTAATTTACCAAAATTAAATTTAAGTTTTCCTAAGTATTTTGAATGGGAACTTAACTGGTTTTTCTTCAGAGCCAC
>JABFPB010004852.1:0-14197 GCA_022817645.1 Ceratoteleas bidentatus
GCGTTTAAAGTTTGGAAATGCTATATTTTACGCTGTGCATTCCCAATCAAAATGTTAAAAAACATAATTTGTAATGCAGATATGCAAATTTTTGTTTCATTATGCAATAGTGAAACGTTGAAAATATATGAAACTGCAATAAAATTTGTTTTCCATTTGTTTCGATTTTTCATGATTTTTGGGTTGTACCTGCCCTTAAAGCGCATGAGTACAAATTCACTTGACATTTCAGTAAATAAGACAAAAATGTATACCCTTGTAATAGTTGGATTCAGTCAATAACTTACAAATTTTGCCACAATGGGTGTCACAGTCGACTATAGCTCGGGAGCATAGAGTTCCACTCTTTACTGACTTATGACTGCACGAGAAAAAATGTTGTTGCTAAATCAACATATTTCTTATGCTAAGTCCCATACTTTTAATATGTTGTGGCTTCGATGTTAATTCAACTTCGAATATCTGCTGATTTAACATCGATTGGAGTAAAAGGTTAGGTTACATGTTGATAAATGTTAATTCAGCAAATATTTGATGTTGAATCAGCATCAGTGTCTTCACATTGAAACTTATGTTAATTTAGCATCAAGATTTTTTCCCGTTAGAGTTATATTGAGTTAATGAATTTTCACGTCATAAAAATTCACTTGCCGTATAATCTCAACCATCAAAACCGACGAAAACGCAAAACGTTATTTTTTAACTTGAAATCGAGATTGTTTAACTTGTGCTGATGTCACAAATTCGGGCCAACCGACTACTGGCGCCTTCAGCGGAACGGAACTGTAAGACCCCTTAGGTTTGCTGCGCCGTTTCACCCCCCTGGATATGGACAAGGCGTATAGTTTTGAGAAAAGCTCGCTCGTACAGTTAAATTATTTTGAATTTTGAGCTGAAAATTCAACACAACATTCTTGAAATGTTATAGATTGGGAATATGTCGACGCCAGGATGGAATAAGGTTCTATTTCAGAATAGTCGTAAAGAAGGTTATATCCCATGTTATTATCATATAAGATAGAACCCTGAAATAGAACCTTCTTCCACCCAGGCGTCGATATAATAAAATAAATTGATTTTTTTGAAAAATCTACAAGTATATTCCCCCTTAATAATATGGTGATATTCCCCCTTAATAATTTACGTTTCTCATATAAATTAAGTTTGGTCGAGATATGCTGTAGTGAAAACGAATTTTACTTGGGCATAATACTTCTACCAATGGAATTTGAGTTTTAATTAAAAAAATTTTTATCGCAGTATTATGGTATATTGAACTCATTGCATATTTTTTATCAGTTACAATTAATACCATGTTAGACATTTGTAAGTTAGTGAGTATGCGTAACAAAACTTTGTTCTCAGTGCAGTGCTATACATTATGTAATTTTGCAAAAAATGAAGTTCTTAAATTACTTAGCGTTAAACTTAAAAAAACGCGGCGATCGTCACGCTCGTAACACATTAAGCGACTTCGGTTTCCATATAATTCTATAAAAATTTAATTACATTCTTCGTCCTTGAGAAATGGTACATTTTCACAAATAACAATCTATAGCTACGTTCACAGGCTCTTAGAATATTTAACATTTCAACAATAAAATGCCGGAAGAATAATAATGTTGCTGCTGAAATTGTATTGGTGCAAACAGTCGTCATAATAATAAGCATTTGTTGCATCGCGACTTTTTCTCCAACCTTTCGAATAATTCTGTGAGTAATGAAAAAAATACCGACGATGGGTACAGTTTCCCGGCGCATTGTGACAATTTTACAGAAAAATTCCTGAACATTAGAAAGCACGGAGTCGTGTATATAGGTCAGTTCACAATTTTTCGGCCTCGCTCTCAATAAATCTTAGCAGCCGTTCGTCCAATTTACTCCAAATTTCACGGAAAGCCTTCCACGCAAAATCATCCGTAACGCATCTTATAATTTATCAGATGCCATATTCGGTCACATCTTCGACGGCTCTGCCAGCCGGTTTTCGTCCGATTTGCGATTTGCCGAATTATTTAAAAGCTGTGGTTGCTACAAATTTCGAGTATTTTGAGGTTAAACCACCATCAGTTCCGTTGAATCAACGGAACTGATGAAAACAAGATGAACATTATAACCTTGCCTTTTGTATGGTTATAATGTTTTATTTTATTCTTTATTTTATTCTTTGATTGTCATAAAATCATACCTTGTTAAAAATGACACGTATAACATTGAACGCGTATAAGAATATGTAGAACATGAAAATAATAAGCGTTCCTGATAAATAATACTATTAGGTACAAATTGGACTATCGCATATTTCACATCTTTTGAATAAAAACCACAGAGATACTAGCAGAAACAGAAATTATTCTATTTGCATCTAAATGTCTATGCGGTTTTAGTCCAAATGCGTCATCTCTATATACATATTTCGAAGTATTTTCTCAGAGCGGTAATAGAACTCGTTAAAAAGACGGATTTTCTGCCGATATTATACTTAACATTGTTCAGGTTGTCTTTTACTTTCTCATTTTTCTTCGTGCAAGTGAACTGAATTCGACAGAGTGTACTTTTACGTGCCTTTAAAATGACTATGGTTGTCATTGAACTTTCTGACAGTTCAGATGTTGATACTTATGTTACTTTCGTAGCAGTTGTCCAGAAGTTTAAAATAATCCATTAATTTCGTCTACACGTTGCACAATTCGTAAAATGTAATTAATTATCCAAGATTAATTTATTATACAATTTACTTCAGATAATTTGTTATACAATATTTTTCCAATGTCAACACATTTCCTCGATTCCGAGTTGTTCCCTGCTTTTCAGACATATTTTCAGATTGTTGTATACTTATTTTGAGATATTTGTAGGCGTTTATTTCGACTAGGGTGACCACTACGAAAATGTATTCGACAAAAGAGTCATTCCAATACAATTGAAATCCTGTAGATGACGCGATTCCACTGTATCTGATAAACGGAAAATCGTCAAAGTGTGTTTTGCCTTAAAAAAAGTTGGCCCGCATTTGGGTGCGTTTGACAAAAAGTTGACGCGAAAATCGGGAAGAGGCGTTTCGCTGGCGCCTCGTTTAGTAACGGCTGCGTATTTCAGATCGTACTAAAGATTCGCAGCGGAGAAAAGACGACTGAACTGAATGGCCTGGTATCTGACTTTCGTGAAATTTTGCTATTTTCGCGCACACAAGCACGACTAACGCGTTCGGTAATTGCGTTCACTTGTCGCGATGCGAAAACGCTCTAAGTTGCACGCTCTACATCGCGCCGATATCACGCTTTCGGGATTACGCGCTCGTCATGTAAATACGAAGGGATAATAATTGGTGCGTGAGGGGCGGTATCTTCAGGCTGCGCGGGCTTTTAATATTGTGTCTACACGGGACTTTGTAAGTCGTCATGCATCATTCCGAGCGACTTGGTCTGATGTAGAGTCACTTTGCATAGCTTTGTTTAAGAAGGTTTTATGATAAATTTTACGTTAAAAATATGTTCCACACAAACAGCTTTTCGAAAGGAAAAGCTGAAAACTCACCGAAAGAATGTCACGAAAAATATTTATTTTAACAAATTATAACAAATCAATTTATCGTATTTTTATCAATGAAAATTTAATTCTAAAGGTATTACAAAAATTAGTTATAAACAATCCCACAACTGAATAATTAATTGCAAATGTGACGGCTGAAACTGTTTGCAACTTTGATGTATGATTTTCGGAAAGTTTTTTTCAACTTTTGATTGTATTTACATCAAATTCTTTTTTTTGGTGAAACATTGTTACATTCGTGTTCCTTTGCAACATATTTTTTAAAAGCATTCTCTTTTCTTTCATTATTGAGTTTTTTTATTCAGATGCTCAGAAATAAGACATCGAATTTTTTTACATTCTCTGGTGTTTCGATGTTAAGATGAAATGTTGACTGCGGAACGGATGACTGAAGGAAAAATTGTGATCAATAATTGATCGGAATTCGACGATTCCGAGATGATCTCGTATTGGTCGACGAAAGCTAGGCGACGAGACTCGTGTCACGTATCGTTACGATCCATCCGAGACGGGTTTAAAATGTGTAAGCTTGAGCTCGATGAAAAAAATCGGAAACTTTTTGTCTTGAAATTGTCTTGCGTTACATTCTAGTCATGTTTCGCTCGAGAACAATAGGATAGGTACATTTGCAGGGGAATTGACGACAAAATTGATCGTAACCATTCAAGAAACTACTTTCGGTATCGATCCATTTCATCAAATGTTTAAAACTTCGTCAAAACATTCCCTAATTGTTTGTACGACAATTCCAACAGAACTGTTTTTTTAACCATAATGATAATAATCATAATAATTATTATAATTATTATAACAATCTTAAAAAATCGGTGATAATTGTCAAAGAATGATGGAATCGCGGAGTTTCTAGAAATCGAATTATAGAAAACATAAAGGAATCGAAATCTCAGGACATCGTTGCAAAGAGAACGAGAGAGTAATCCCACTAATACAAGGGTGAAAAGGTAATGGTAAGAGGGCTGAAAGGTGGTTGGGTCTGATATATGCCTGCTTGAAAGTCCATTCATGGTATTGGAATCCTTTTTCCTATCGTCTTCTTTGACTTGTTTTTCGTTTACTCTCTTTCCCCTCACTTGGCCCCTTTTTTCTCCGCCTCATCCCAATCTCCACTCCGTCCGAATTCCATTCTTTCCACTGCTTCTTCATCGTAAGTCATCGGCGATATCAAACTCCGGCAAAATAGCAAATTAACCATAACCAAGCGACTGGAGTTCACTTCGCAGGATCCAATGCTCTGAACGTATTTTCATTGGCGATTTAATATTAATAACAGGCGCACTAATTATCTGAAAATAACTGTTATACGAGTTAGTTAATTAAAAATGAATTTCTGCATCAGCTACGCGCCGCAGCGCAGTTTCTGTGAAAAATCGAACGTTTGCCTTGGAACAGTAAAACACATGCGTTATAATCGACACTTTATTCACCCTGAACATGGCGTTTCAATTTACGTCCGATCTGGAGTGAAACCAAAACGTCGCGATTCGAATAACATCGAGCTACGTTTTCCCGTGAGTCAAAGATTTTTTGCTCCGCGACGCAACATTTTTGAATTTATTTCGTTCGGAATTTAATCTCGCGCGATAAAATAAAAAGCCGCTACACCGACCGCGTCTTTCGCATCAGCGAAACACCATTCTGGAAGCTGAATTTTTAATCCGGCCCTATTTCAGCGAATAATTCACTCGGCAAATTAAACTCCAGTTATCACAACGCAACATTTTTCACGCCGCGTCTTCTTGCCGGCGAATTATAATTCACTCAGCGATCCTAATCTTATAATCACTTTCCCGATGTGAAAGATTTCAAGAAACTTTGATGGCAATTACGCTATAGTCTAATTAAGACTTAAGCTCTCATGTTCAGGATTTGGTAAACATTAGATCGCAGTTGATCGAGTGGTATAGCATTTAGCACTTGATATTCGGCGTATTGAACGCTCATCTTCGTCCAAGTTTCGCGTCAAGTTTGCCATTGAATTCTCATAAGGGTCGGCCAAGGAATTGCTTCTGCATTTAAATTCATTTTCACGCCGAACAAATAAAATATGCAATTAAAAATACTGAGCGTCCCGTTAATTGCGACACGGCACTTCCGATCCGGCGTACTTTTCGGCTTTAAATCACGCGGGAAACCGTCGCGAAACTTTATTAATTTATCTTAACGCGAGCAGCTTTCACGCTAAATTAATTCACCAATACACATATAATTGATCCAATGGCGTGCAATACCTCTGAATCAAACTTCTGACTCATTCACTTCATTATATGAATTCTGCCCAGCTGTTAATTTTTCTGTATAGGCATCGATAATTAAAAAAATTCGATCTCGCTGCGTCTCAGCGCGTTCGGAAAAATGGCGCGAAATGGGTTGAAACTCCCTTAGAGAATGTTCTTTTCAAACGAAAATCTCCTTATTTCTAAAAGGAACCGTTTTGTTACGTAGAGAAATCTTTTCAGGTTAAAACGTTTCTAGTTTTTAACGTAAATCCTTTGCTTTGAAAACAAATACTTTTCTCCGTTAATATTTATAGTAATTATACAATTATTCCCAGAGGAAAAGTAATATCGATTTTCCGCCGTGGCGCATATTTCGAAAGAAGTTTTAGTCGAAATGAAGTTAACTGCGACGACTTGCACGAGCATTTTATGCAGATTTTTATACATGTGAAAAATATTAATTAGCCTTTCTTAGAATGCCGGCTAGTAGTCGTTGCTAATGAAAAAAACGTGCTCTTGCTTAAGTAATTCAAAAGAATCGCATAATCGTACACACGCATTTGACAAATATTCGCACGGCTGCACATAAAAAAGCTTTGCTTTGAAATAAAAAACCTGCTTCTGGCCATGTCTAACTGAATTAAGAAGTTTTTTTTTAATTCGCGAAACTCGCGTATCAAACTTGAAACTATTGACATCGCCGATCTTAATCCCAATTTATATAAAATTCTGGGCGAACTGTCGTTATTTCGTTTCCTTCATCCAAGTTAGCACTCTAAAAAATATTAGATCACCGTACACAGAATCCGGTTAAGCTGAAAGTCCATTGAATATACGTATGAGAGGATTCGAGCTATACGTAAATAGAAATTCGTTTATAGTCAGATATTCTTACGAGCAAAGTACAATTTATCATTAGAACAGTAAATCTGGTAAAAATAAATGGTTTAATATACCGAAAACACTTTCGATATTGAACGGCAGATTCTAACATTTTCACAACAATTTATTTTATTCTTCTTAAAATAAAACTTATTATTATGCTTAAGTAAGGGTAGGGAAACACAATAAAAATCCAATTTCATCTCATTTTAATTTTTATTTTTTCAGAAGTAGTCCGTTTACAACAAATAATTAAAACTTTAAACACATTACTAAATTACTCTTCAAAGTTAAATTTAAACTCGAAACACAAGCCTGACCCTTGCCTGATACACGCATGACAGTTTG
Organism: Ceratoteleas bidentatus; assembly: GCA_022817645.1. Lineage (NCBI taxonomy): Eukaryota > Metazoa > Arthropoda > Insecta > Hymenoptera > Scelionidae > Ceratoteleas > Ceratoteleas bidentatus. The sequence goes on from JABFPB010004852.1 coordinate 7,020, forward strand.
CCAGCTGCCTGCCATACTTTTGCCAATTTTTTTCTCGGTCGAGAAGTTAGGGACATTACAATATATTTGTAGATTTTTTTTCGTATTCAGGTGAAAAAAAGAAGGAACCTGCGTAGGAACCTGCGTAGGTTCCTACGCGAATTTCCTACATAGGAACCTAAGCAAGTTTCCTACGTAGGTTCCTAAGTCGTAAATTTTTCTTATTACGGTGACCGTTTTGATTATTGCGGTATGTTGAAAGTTATATGTATCGCAAACATGTTTTCCCGACAATATCCATGTACCATCTCAGCAACTTCTCGAAACTAATACCCAAGATGCAGCATCTTCAAGAACACGTTTCCTCCTGTCGTCAGATGTGACTCGACATATTTCGAGAACATTAAAAAATTGTCTTCTTAAATTCACCACTTGACTGACCTGACTACCTCTCTAAAGATCAGTTGAACATTCATTGCACAATTTTGCGGCAACTAAATTGCTAAACTTCATCGATCGCCATCTGAACTTCAGCTGCAATTATATTTCCATTGTCGCACATTTTATTAGTCGCCGAACCCGGACCAAATCTCTGCAGATCATTTTTCGAGGTTTGATTTATCCGGTATGTGCCTGATAGTGTACCGATGGAGGCATTTTCTTTGTACTCAGCTGGCGGGAACTGCGCCGCGTGAAATTTATGACTACGTACAATTCCATAAAAAATAGATTTTTCTTGTTGCCGATCTCAGCTCAGTTGTAAGTTTTTTTAACTTTTGAAAGGCAGATTTGTGAAATGAAATAAACTGAAGGCGAAACGAACGGACAGTTTTGCGAACTTACGGGGATAATAATTAATGACCCAACGGTCCATTTTCCGCTTTGACAAAAGAACTCTCCACAACGTACACGAGTTGGCGTTATTTTACGAAAAGATGTGACGTGCGTTCGATGAACTTTATGATCGCGCATTTTTCAGACGAGATAATTTTTGAAGAAAATGACGGGACCGACGGGAAGTCTGGTTCCATAAAAAGGATTCTTTCTAAACAACATAAAGTGATTGTAACAAAATGAAGTGTTAATGACACATTTATACGAATTTCTGATAGTTTACCGTGAGGCTCAGCAAATTTATTGTAACTTGAGAAGCGTGTAATTCGAACTGCATATTAGTTTATAGTAGGGCCATTTTGCCGAGGAAACTGAAGCCTCGTTAAATTATTGTATCAAAGCTCGACACGATAGGGACCAGTTTCTGACGCGACTATGTCGAAGTTAAATAAGATTTCGTATTGAGAAGACACTGCGAAGGATTAGATTAGATTAGACGGAATTAACAAGATTCTGCTGGGGCATTGTTGAGATAATGACGGGATTTCGCGTGCCTTAAAGTGGATCGGAGAAAATACGTGGAACATTAAGCATGTATCTCACCATGACCTTAGGTAACTTTTCAGTCCAGAATCAGCATATTCTATTTAATCTCGCAGGAATAATTTCGCGGTACGGGTAACCCAGCTGACTTTAACTCTATTTTAGCATATCTTAGAATATTTTAGATCTCTAAACCTTGAAAGAAACTGCCCAAACTCTCACTAAAATTAGCAACTTGCGACGGACGAATACTTCGTCGAATGTTTTACTGTTCCCTATAAGGTTTATCATTGTAACAAAGTATCGCCGAAAGTCGTTCGAAATATCAGACAACTGGTTTTCTTGTCCACTTTAATGTATTTATCGATTTTGTTTGGGGACACTTTTAAATCACTATTACCAGGTTGAAAGTAAAATTAATACTGATGATTTTTAATATCGACTGTATATTTATATTCGTAAATTTTAGGTAAATTACAAACACATATTTGTACATTTTTTTACAAATAAGTAATTTTTCCTCAAATATTGAAATATTTTTCATTCCTTCCTTAAAAAACACATGACATCTGAAGTTGCAGATTATAACGCCTATAACTGCCAATCAGATTTCTTGGCTCGCCCAGTGTGGCCAACTTGAATCGTAGTCTCAGTGACTGACTTTTCGCGCGAAATTCAAATTGGCTTTTTCTTACTTAATCGTATTCATTATTAAAAGATTTATTATTCGATAGATAAATAAAACAATACAAAGTATGAATAACATGTTTAAAGAATATTAAAAAAACCATTTAAAAAATATATAAAATTATTAATCACATAATAAGTACTTAAACAAAAACTGTTTTCTTAGGGATTAAGGATATAAGTAGATCATCTTGGGCGCGCGGAGCGCGCCTTACATTAATCTAGTATATGTATATTCTATTCTTGCATTACCCCTTGAATTTAATGTTCTTGATCTGGTATTCACTTTTCTACGGTTGGATTTACGAGTACAGAAACTTTGATCTAAAAAATCTTGATACACCTAAGCTTCAACATAATTAAATTTCCCCCTATTTGTTTATTGCAGATTAACTCGGGATGGTCGTTGGGTCCGGAGCTCTGTGACGTTTGGACATGCTGTGACGTCCTCTGCTGCACAGCATCAATATTGCATCTAGTGGCTATCGCGGTTGATAGATATTGGGCTGTCACTGATATCAATTATATACAGGTTAATTAATATTGTTACGTTTCACGAGGTGCGGGTCATTTCAAAAGGGCCTGTCTCTCACTTCTCGATGACAATGACGCGGGACTCTTCATCGCCGTCCTGCAATATCCGCGCGATGTTCAATTTTTGTCCACATGCAGCGATAAAATCTAAATCGCATCGAAGGGCGTTGCCAATATTCTAATTCACCGATAAACTGCCACATAAATTAGATGCCAAAGTTTAAGAAATGTAATTTAAACATTAAAATTTAAAGAAATTCTTATAAACATTAACATTAAAAGAAATGCTTTTTAAACATTAAAATTTAAAGAAATGGTGGCAAAATCTATCCAGTCGAAGAAGGTGTTGAAATATCAGATAATTTGACCGTTAAAACGCCGGGCGCCGATTAATCGATTGGCTCGTCCAGTAGATGGCGTATCTGCAACTCCCAATAATGCTTACTTTTGGAAATATTCGTCCTTTCAAGTCGTCGCGCTTGTTTGCAAACGGCGAAATATTGAAAGGTTATAATCACCAGATATGGAAATCGCCCGGGGAAGTAGCTCGCGCGATATGAAACTTTTGCAGAAGTAGTGATCAAGCGAAAAAGGCAGGCGCAGGGTGTCGTTTCTGTGACCTAGAAACACGCCGGATAAAGTAAGACGGAACTGCGATGTTCGCGGATCCGACGTCGAAAAGTGGTTAATTCGATGACCGGTTTGGCAAAAATGCGGGCCGTTATGCTAATGGGCGAACTATAATTGGATTCGGGCGGCGCTCGGTGTCGCGCGGCGTTTGAACAGTTGGAATTGAAGATCGAAAGCGACGTTAATTGCGACAAAATTTCGCGCGTTGCACGGTTTATTGCGTGAACGAACGGTCCCGGGAACACTTGCCGTGAGCGAAATTAAGGGGTGGCGTGTTTGCTCATACAACGCCGGTGACTCACATAGCAGGTATTCCTTGGATTATGACAAAAATTATTCGACTTAAATCACCGAAAAATAATGTGGAAGAGAAGATGCTACGCGACGCGCACGTTATTATTCTGTGTTCCGCAATAAAGCTGGCCGGGAAATAAAATACGCCGCATTGCGACCAATATCCCAACTCGTTACGATGCGTCGCTTAATTCTTAGGGCTGAATAGTCAGACGCGTGTGACATATTATTACGTTGTTTATTCGAAAAATTAAGGCGTGTTGAAGAAACGAGGGGAATCTATTTTCGACGTAATCGGTCGACCCAAGGCCAAGGTTGTTATTTAAAAACACACGCATTACCCCATGAGAAAAACGACAAAGGAACCTAAGTAGGAACCTGCGTAGGAACCTACGTAAGAATCAATGTAGGTTTATACACCAATTTCCTACGTAAGAACCTGCATAGGAACGTTAGCAGGTTCCTACGTAGGTTCCTACGAACGTTGCTACGAAGATTCGTTTTTTCATAGGGTACGAAATAATGAATGTTCCGTAGACTAACATGACAATGAAAAATTTGCGAATCACATAACTTTTGACATTTTGTACATCTATTTATCAGGGACGCAAATCAAAACTAAATTAATGAATAAAAAATGTTTAGATTCATTTAGTTTTGATGTGGCATCAAAACACAATCATTTGAGACGTTTAGTTTTGATACATATCAATACTAAATTATTTGAAAATTTAGTTATGATTTCTACCAAAATCGAAATTGAAAATATAAAACTAAACTTTTTGACAATTTTTTACAAATGTTTAAATATGATGGGAACATATGGAATTACATAAGACTATGGGTATGCATGGATATATATGTGAACATATGTGTATATATGAGTATGTATAAGAAAACATTAATTGGACATCTATAAAAATACATTAATAATACCAAAAAATGCCCAAATTGTACTATATTTTAAGTATGTCTAAATTTTTTGCTCAATTTATGCATTATTTAACTATAATTAATGTATAACTTTTTCAAGGGTATTGATTTATAAGCAATGTAAATAACTACATACTAAATATTGGAGACCGTCACTATTTAAAACCACACGAGATACTAGCACACAATCGTGTAATAGACGGCTACGAGAAATCAAAATATTTGTCTTAAAAAAACTGATTCAATAAGAAAATATAAACTCTTTTTAATTAGTACATTATTGCCGTGGTTTACGGGCGCGAACGCCCATTTTAATACGGCTTCAAAACGAAATTCTTTGAGAATTTAGTTTCGATAAGAATAAAAACTAAACTTTATATCGTTTCGATTTGCATCCCTGTTATTTATCTTATATTCGTTATTTATTAACTTCTAGTCAATGCAAGAGACGAAGCTTGCAGCTTATTGTTTAAACTTCTTGTTTAAAGAGATTTTATGAAATAATTTTGTCTTCTATGATGTTACAAAACACGAAAATGTGTTTTTAAATCTAAAGTTTGATTCTGGAAACAGCTAAATATTAAAAATATATCTTCCGTCTTCAGTAATAACTTTCCACAAAACGATTACTTCGCACAAGATTTATCTCAGGAGAGCGATGACTAAGTGTACTGTATTGTTCTGCGTGTGATATGTATATGTCTCTGTTTTCAGTCGAGAAATCCAAGAAGAATTGGAGTTCTGATTGTAACCGTATGGATAGTCTCACTGGGAATATCGTTGGCACCTCAACTTGGTTGGAAAGATCCCGGCTATTTGGAACGTATCGCTGAAGGAAAGTGCCTAGTGTCGCAGGATCAAGCGTATCAGGTAAATCCTGATCATTCGCGTGAAGCGACAAAAAATAATACGCTGGGAAAAGATTAGAAGGAAACGGGATACGATGACGCTCTGTTATCGACGTGACTTCAACAGTTATGAATTGTTCGAGATTTTGCCATCTTACGTGATGGCTCGAGTATTCTTCCTTTGTTCCATACCTGACTTATTTGTTGTAGATATAATTGACGCGAAACTAAACTATAGAATCTTGAAACTCGTTTAATAATAAGTGGTACCGATGTCTCGTTAATTAATTATGATAAGTCAAAAATAATATAACGGGAAATTCAAAACAGACATCTTATCGCAATCTTAAAAGTCTCCTTTCCAGGACAAAGCACCCTTTCAAATTAAAGCAAAAATCTTTTTCGTCGCTGTGCCAATAGATTGTATTTCTTGATATAAAAAGAAAGCCGCTTTAAAATGCGTCGATTTGTGTAAATGAAGTATTCTTGTTTGGCGAAAAAGAATTTTAAATTGTTTGTTTTCTTAAAACAAAGTGATGTTTTGTCTTAACAAAAATATTCTAGATTAGTAAGAAAAATGTACCAAAAGCAGCAGACACATTATTAGATTCTGCATGAAGCAATCCACTTAAAGAGCCACTTATCGAAAATCGATTTGTTGCGTTTTTGTTTAGCATAATCGCATCAGATGTTCCAGAATCATTATTAAGTGTTATACTCGCGCGTTCCGACATTTTCCGTTATCACGTTTGCAGAACAGTTTCTATTTTCGAATAGTACAAGTCATTCGCAAAACAAAGCTCTCCCGGAGGTCCGGCGGAGAAAATTTCATCGGAATACTTTCAATAAAAACTACATATCGATGCGTGAACTATGTTGCAGATATTCGCAACATGCGCAACGTTCTACGTACCTCTGCTGGCTATTCTATTTCTCTACTGGAAAATATTCCAGGCTGCCCGAAGACGGATTCGGAAGAAACCCGGAACAACAATACAACCCCCAAGAGAACGGCGAGGGATTCTTCGTCTTGTTAAAAGAAGGTTTGCATTCATTTTTTGTCTAAATTCTGTCGCTTCGGCGCGAGTGAATTTCGATATAAAAACTTCCTCCAAAGTATATTTCATTTCAAATCCAATCTCTACCGACCGAGTACGTAATTTAAATAATCCTTACACTGCAAGTTCTTGGCAGTTTGCGTAAAAATGTTACGTACATTTACGTGTGCAGATTCGCCGCGGCGTAATCTTTGTCATTCGTATTCGCGAATTCACAATCACGCGTTTTAACGACCAAGACTTTCACGCAATCAATTTTCTTAAAGAGACGTCTTTAGTCGCTTAAATGGACAGCTTTGGGTTCGCCCCGAAAAACCCTCGCAATCCATGACACAACGATAAGCGCGGCAACTTCGAAAAATCGGAAACAAATGGAGTGATATATGTCCGTCCCAATAGTACATTTTATTCGCACGTCTTGGGGCGCGACCGTAAAAACGGATCAACCGTGCAAACAAAAAATAACGTCCTAAGATAAAACAGCCGTTCCTTAAACCGACGAGAAAACGCCGCAAATTTGAAACAACGATACGCCACCGTTACGGGCATAATTTGTCGGCTATTTTTTCTGGCTGAATTGTCTAGAAAATTATTTTCCAGGGACAAACACTCCTGCCCGGATGACAGTTTGGTTGATTTTGTACTATATTTGAGACACGTAAAGTTTCGTTGGACGCGGAGGAAATCGATTCGATTTTAAAGTAAATGGAAAATGTGTTGTGTGATTAGGTACTTTAGAGTGTTGCGCATCTGCTTTATGGAAAAAGAAAGAAAACCGAATACGAACGGTATGAAATTAAAATAAGAAAGATATTCTATATTTTATTCTAGCAATATT
>JABFPB010004853.1:0-14197 GCA_022817645.1 Ceratoteleas bidentatus
AATTTTAAAGGAATCTTGTCACTATTAAAGGAATTCCTTTTAGACATATATTGACTGGAAAATCCTTTAAATTTTAAACGACCTGGTAAACTTTAAAGGACAGTTTTGAGAGAGCGTAGATGACATTAAACTATAAACAAAAAAGAATAGTTTGGGATATGAAGAATCGTTTTGTACGTAGGAGTGAAATCTGAGAGGCGTTGAAGATAAGAGTTACATATTAGTCAGCAGCTTATATACGACACATACGATATTTTAAGCATACGAGATCATAATACCAAAAAAAACAATTTTTGAATTTCATATGTCACCTCGGTCATTTTAACTTTCAAATCCAGAGACACAGTAGTGACTCTGGCCAAGTCACAAATTTTACATGCATTTATATTCCGGGTTTATGCGTTTTTTATGTGTTTAGAAACCTTCGAATAAATCAGGAGATAACAAAATAATGACCAGATGCGACTGATATATATTCAGTTTGCATGAAAAATACAAGTTTCTCACCCCATTATGTTAATGTAACTAATTTAATCATTCACAAAAAAAATAAATAAAGTAAGACTCTTCCCAATATGTCGCATGGAGAAACGGTAATGACCTAAAAAAAGATAAACTTGAAAATATTTTGACAAAAAATTGAACGAGTTCTTGTATCCGTTTAAAACAGTTCAAAAAAGTTTCATAATGACGAAACATCCTTTCACTTATCGGCCCCAACATTGTCCCTCCATTTCGCATAATCACGATATTGAATAACATCCTCTCAAGCCAAAATAATGCCCGTCATCAGGATTATAGCGCGCCTTTGACCAAAAACTATCCACACATGACTATGCATGATACTAATTGTACAAACTAATATCATTTCTCCCAAAATAAAAGTGTCGTTCTTAATAGCACTCTGCAAATGCAAAATTCAAATCCCGACGTTTCATTAACTTTTTTTTAGGTTTACTCACTCTCCTTATTTTTTCATCTCTCATTTTAATCTGGGGACAATTTTCGAGGAACGAAACGAATCAATTGCAACAACAGCAACAGCGACATTATGCTCTTCCGTCCGGGATTGGATACGAAATTATTCAAATTCCCCGCGAAATCAGCTTGGGCGTTCCGGGAAATTGTTTCGCGAGTCGAACAAAGTTCGTTTATTCTCGTTCGTTTGTCGTGAAAAGGTGCGAAAGTGAAGCATATTTTCGCGCTGAAAGAAATTTTTCGGCCCCGATTCCCCTTGCATTCCGTCGCACCGTGGCGCTTCATTAAAGCGCGAAAGACGACGTCCCTCCGGAGAGAGAGCCCGTGGAAATTACGAACGTGCTAAGCCGATTACCAAACAAGGACGAGGCGAGCGCGAAAAAAAGGACGACGAACGGGAAATAAATTGCCGAGGGATGAATGTTAATGACGTTTTATTTAATACGAAATAATCGCGGACGCGCGAAATCGCTCTTGACGAATGACAGTTTTGAATATGAATTGCCGGAATTTCGCGCCCTTTGTCACGTTCATAATGCGAAATTCAAAGTTAGTTTTATCGATTCCTTAATGTTTACATTCAACATTTTTTCAAGCGCAAATGGATAAAATACATATTTATAAATGACTCGGTATGAAAAAGTGAACTCTATGCAAGTTCTATTAACAATTACATATGATTTTTTATTTAAATAAAAAATGTAAATAAGAATTTAAATTAAAAAAAATTTTTAAGAATTAAATAAATATTTAAAAAAGCACGTTAAAGCGTTATTTAAAAATGTGTTTGAAAAGCTTTTTTAAATACAAAAGTTAACAATTTTTTTAATAAAAAAGTTAAACATTTTTTATTTTTATTAAAAAAATTGTTTTGTTTCGACTATTATTTATCATCAGTGTTCTACATCGTTCGTTAAAATGTTATGTGAGTTTAAAGTTGAGAGCTCAAAACAACTGTCAAAACAAAATGATTTTCGACTTTCGTCCAAATTTACGATTTTTCCTTGCGATCTTCCCTTTAAATGACGGGACATGAATGGCAAACGCGATTTTTTCTTGTTGTTTTTGGCGGCTAGTTTGCCGTGTATTATCTAAAGCGCGTGTCTTTTTGAGTGGAGCATTCGTTCGGTCGAAGCGCAAATACAAATCCGCGCGGAATGTATTTGCCATCGTCCTCGGGGGCAACTTCAGAAGTTTACACTTAATCACGAAATGGACCAGGATTGGAAATGGTAAACCTCCCTCCCTATGCGCGAGGCAAAGTTTAGTTAGCGACACTCGGCGGGCTTTGAAGTCAAGCTTTTCTGCGCCCCTCCGCAGCTCCCTTGATCATGCTTATTAACACGCCGTCAAAATCACGTATAATCGGTCGAACGGCCTTTTCCACCGCGATATTTCAGTGTTTTACGTTAATTCGTGTTCATACGGCTCAGTTGCGGTTAATTGGTCGACCGAATGAGCCGGGTGAATAGCGCTTTTTATATTTTCAAAAAGTAACCTCGAAAAGAGGTTAGGTTTATTGAATCGTTAAACGAGGGAGGTTCACACATAAAATGGCCCTGAAGACAATCTTTGAATGAAATGCTATTATAATTATATTTTTATAAATATAAAATCATGAACACATTTTTACTTTGGATATATAGTTGCTTTTCTTTATACTCGATTTATTTCATTTTAGATTAGAAACTTTTGGATCTATTTTTAACCTAAAATGTATCCTATATGTTACCCTAAAAGGAAGAAAAATGTTCTACAATGTGAGTGAAAGATTTGTGAAAAAAATGTATTTTTGTAATTGTTGCCTCTAGTTTATTTAAGATCATACAATGTAGGTCGATTCCAACGTGGGAAAAATTTCCATAACCGTCCTCAGAACTTGTTCCTCATCTCTACATAATGATTATTTATCCGCAATTCATCGAACCGCGTAACGAGTAATTACACAGCCGCGAATGAAAAATTGATTGTCATAAAGTATATGTTTGGATGAATTGTGGTTTCGGTATCGATTGAGCTCGCGTCGAATCGGAGCGAGAGTTATTTAATGGACAGAAGTGGGAAGAGGGGGGCGGGATTCGCGTGCCTGCGGTGCGGGGGACGCGCGTTAATGGATATGCGATCGCATTTGTGTGTGCGTTAACAAATGGCTGACCCTTCAAGGGCCTTTTTCACTGCAGCCGCGTCTCACGCGAGACCGACATCGATCGCTCCGAGCAGCATTTCGGTCGCTCGCCGGACACTTCTTCTTCCCTCGTTAAATTCCTGTCTAGGCTATGCAAGTCACGTGTCTTAGATCACGTGACCTAGGTCTCCAATCAGCATGCGTTTAATGGCGGGAATTTCAAATTTCCTTATAACAAACTTGGCACAATTTCCAACTTTTAAATGGCTAAATTTAAAAAAATTAACAATTTAAATTGCTAAATTACTTTTTAATTACTGTATAATCTTGGCGCCAAATTTTAAATTTAAATCAAGGAAGATGCAGGTTGGCATCTTCATTGCTCAGTGGAACGAAATGAGGTTAGGAACAATCACGTGACCGCCACCTCCAATCTCCTCGCCATCTGGTGGTGAAATTCGAACCGAAATTCTGTCCGATTCCTATCTTCATCGCCTAATCTTCCGTAATTGCGGTAAAATAATTCGGCCGAATCAATAATGGCGTCGCATTATCGCGAACACGCATCTAGGAAGAAATCAGTAGTGTCATAATAGATTGGCAGATGGCACGTGACTCACTCGTCCGAGGCATGGGGTAATTCGTAAATAAATTAGCCGGTATCGGACCCGAGATAATGTATTATTTATGAACGACTCGTGACGAGGCTCGAGGGGAAAAGGGCCGGCGGCGTAGGTAAAGAAGCGGTTAATGCTGCACAAGGGGTTGGATTGCGGCCCGTTCAGGTAGAATAAGTGGACTTACACCGAGCTTACCGGTGGCTCGGACACTCATCGTAATCAGTCACCGCCCCTGACACTTTCGATTCTTATCGGCGAAACGTCATTACTTATCCCTGGAAAAATGTTTACTGGCTGTTGCTGGTCGTTTGCCTAATTCGATTACTCTCAGGACCCCCAATTATAGTAAAGTGAAAGGTGACTTGAATAGATGGCGCTTCGTACGATACTTTAAAGGTTAGACGAATTCGAGGAAGATTGTTGACGAATGTTCTGTGAAATTTAATGGATGGATCTGAAATTGCGTATTTGGAAAGTGACGAGCTGGACGTAGCGAAGTTACTTGAATAGATGGCGCTGAATGGCGGAAATGATAAGTTCGGATTGCAGCGAATTTCTGGTGCATTTTTTGAAATTCAATTTAAAGTTTTTCTGCGGACGAATTAGGTTTGCTAGTATTATCGAACAGATGGCGCTGTGTCGGGGAAGTGGGAATAGTCTGGCGATGCAGTAGGAACAAATACGGACAAGTCTGTTTTGGAATTGAATGAGCGTTTTTTAGAAATGGAATTTTAATTTCGATTGGGGTTCCTATTCGGTGATGCGTTGATTGGATTAATTTTGCGAACGGGTAATATTTGACCTCTCCTTAATTGGTGTCTGGGCGTGGTACACCTGGACGCTGATCGATATCAGAGGCCCTACAACGGAGCGCGATGTTTTCTTCGCGTTTCCCAGTCTCGCCCAAAACTTGCTTCCGCAAAGATCCGATCGCACCTCCGTTAATGAATTAACTCATTAATTAATTAATCGATCCTCTCACCGCCATATCTCTTCGCACTCTCTCTGGAATTCCAACTTTTCAATGAAAAGCAAACGATGAAATAATGAATTTTCGGAACGCTTAACATTTCTGCCGCGATTTCTCGCCGCAATAAATCAACATTCGACGCGGAAACTTTCTTTCGCGCAACAAACTTGCGCGAAAGTTTAACGTGGATCGAAGGGAATTTCCGCGCAAATCTCCGAGGATTTGGCCGTTTCTCCGAGTCGCTTTTTCGTCCTCGGGTTATGTATTATACATCGCGCCGTGGGCTCGTGAATGTTTAAATTTTGCGGCCGACTATCGATCGGGGCTTTAACGGCGCGATTCTTAAATTCTCCTCCCCTTCTTGGAACAAGAACAACATCGGCAATTACCAGCGAAACGTCGGATCGTATATTTACCGAAGGGGCGGGGGGAGGGGTGAGCATATTTACTGTGCCCGGCTGTGTATTATTTGATGAGAATGAACACGGCGTCGGGCATTCTTAGGGGCATCCCCGTATCGGGGAGTACGCTTGTATATACGTTTCCCATCGCGCTGTTGACCCCAAAGTCAGCCCCAACAAAGTCGTCCGCACGACGATTCGTTTCTCCAAATAACACGCGCATTTTTCTCTCGCCTTCGGTAAATATGTTTTCCTTCTCGAATCGCTGGTTAATAAACGACGTGTTTCCGATGGTAATTTTTTGCTTCGATTTAATACACTTGGAATGCGGAAAATAAGATTTGGGGTGGGAAATCGATTGGGACTCTATTGAAATTGGATGAAGTTGACTTGTGGTTTCTCGGATTTTTCAATGGAATAGGTAATTAAGGGAAGTGAATCCGCGATTTGTATTGGACAAAAAAGATAGTGATTGAAGTAAATTTAGCAAATTTTATAATCATGGACAATTTAGTACGTAAAGCTAATGCAAGAATTCCATTGAAAAATATTTGGGAATGGATTGAATCGTAAAATTGTGCAGATTATTGTATTATTAGACCCATTTGATTAATAGATTTTGACCATAACTTCCATGCAAGATTGCACTGTGTAATGAACCATTAAACCAAATTTATTAATTTATTAGATTTTGAAAATGAAACGTGAAAAAACGTCGACCGACTCCAGGAATCGAACTTAAGTGTCACGAGTTATGATTCTTAACATTTCTCATTATGAATTAAATCAAACCTCCTTAACCTTCTGCTCAGTATAACAAAAATCATAAATCAGCTAAATAGAAGAAATCTGACTGAATTTAAAAAATTCGCCAAAGATTTAACTTAAGTTAAACCGCTCAAATTCGATTCAAATTTATCTTCCCTATGTTTTCCCGTTGGCGATATCAGCTGTGACAAAACGTTAATCGCGTCACGACATTAATCATATGACCGATTCATATTGCCAATAGACGAAACCGATAAACGTCGCGCGTTGCATCACGTGCGCCAATAAATTGCCGCGCGTCACTGGAGCTTCGCGGCATTGTGCAACGCGACGACGGCGCCCGCGATAAGCAATTTTGTAATCAGCCGCTCGTGTTCGCGACAATCATCGGTGGACTCGGTGCCTAATAAGGCGCTTATTTATTGCCCCGCGAAAATGCGCCATGCCTTTGTCCAAACTTGCGTAAATCGATGCCTGAACGCTTCATACCGATTATCGCAGATGGCATTTCGTTTATCTGGCAAACGATATCGCGCCCGAATTATGGTATGCCTAATTGCATCGTTTACTTCTTTACGCGGAATAAAGTTTAGATATTGTCTGTTAAGACTGGTCTGGTGTACTAATGTTTTTCTTTTAAATTAGTGAAATCAGTAAATGAACTTTTTGAAAATTTGGTAATCTTATTGGATTTTGAAAATTTACTCAACATTGAATTTTGAAAAGTACTCAATCGGTAATATGATGATATTATAATGTAATAAAAGAAAAAAGATGATACTTTCGACAAAAACGTATATTTTTAGTATATTTTCTAAACATTAGCAGATAATGACAAAACATGATATTAAATTTTCTTAATTTGTTAAATTTACTACATTTAGTAATTTTTTATATTTAGGAAAAGTCGCGAATTTATAAACTGCACCATTCACTCAATGACTAAACTTTAAGAAATTTACTCCATTTACATAAAGAAAGATACATAAAGAACGATTCGTTTCTCCATCTAACTTTTACGTTAAGTTTTGAAGATTTGTCTGTTGAACGAGTAAATCATTTTGCCGCGGAAGATTACAGTGTCATTACCGTCAACCGGAGCCAGAACTAGTTCTGTAATGTTAAAGAGAAATCGGCAATATTTGTACTGACGGATCTGTAATTTTCCATAACCGTTTATTAAGCTCTAAAATCACGTCATTGATATCATATGAAAATTGAAATCGTCGAAGTCCATGAGTTGATTTCATATTCCCCTATAATCAAAGAATACTTTGACGCAAAAAGGTTTCTGAATTTTTTTATTGTAAGATATCACATGACGATTAAAAATAAATGTTTTTCTCTAACTTCTGAACTCAAGTTTTCAAAAAAGACCTATTATCAAAAAAGTTAAAACCCCCCTTTGTATCCAAGAGAAATCTATTGAATTTATTCTAAATCAAAATAATATTTGCTTAAAATTTCTGATGCCAAATTCAAAAAGTAATTTCTCTAGTTTGTGATGTCAAGTTAACGAGATTGAATAATTCATGAACTTCTAAGCTATGTTTGCATATATAGTTATTTATTTATACGTTGTGCGATTGACTTACCGAGGTGGGACATGGTGAGGCTTCTCTTGAGAGGCTCCCAAGAGTGTTGAACAACCGACGCGGGGCTCCCAGCACTGAATCTCGCCATCCCTCTGAAACGAAAATCATAAATTTAACATTCAAATTGCATGAGTCAAATTGAACGTTAAAAAGTAAAGACAAATCTTAATTCTGCCTTTGAGTATAATAGCAGCAATACAAAAAATTGTATAACGTATTTAAATATAACAATGCATCATATTTAAGTACAACAATTAAATATGTTAAAAACTGTGTTAAAAGTGTTAAGCAATTTTTGTTAGTAAATTAAGTTAGAATATTAAAATAGAACCTTTTAAAAATGAGTGTTTAACCTAATGACCGTCATTTTAACAGAAAGGAATTCTGCTATAAGTATCTATATTTATCATGAAAATGAACTCTATTACAGAATTCCAGAATCGCATTGCAATCATACTTCGCAATAAAATTTCTCCAGAAATCGTTTCGACGTTTATTACATCGTTTTTCACTGAAACAGTCCGCGCTGTACAAGTGAACAACCTTCCTCAATCATACTTCCATTACAAAGCACATTTAAGTTCAATGACAAATTTTTCAAACTATCACACTTATCGATTAATTGCTTAAACATAAAAACTACGCGTCGCCTTGGTGAAAACAATCTCGGAAAAGTCGAGTCGATCGGGAATCGTTTCGCGGAAACGGTGCAAAGTTTCATAAAGTAATGACTGCGTTGATAAAGTAATGCAATTTTAAAACCGCAATGTTTCTCCCTTCGCATTCGCTCGGTTAAAATTAAATCATCCCAATTCTTCATGTCCATATTTTCCAATCAAATATTTTTCAACTGTATCTTCATTAAAAAAGAAACAAAAAGAATCGGAGCTGTCACCATAAATTCCCCATAGCATACATATCTCTCAATTCGTTCCAACGAAGCAAACTTTGCAACACCCAGCAATAGACTGTGAGTCCATTAATTACGTTTTATCCTCACTTTACTAAAAACCACGATGAATCAGGCGTCGTTTATAATGAAATGAAGCAGGGGCGGAAGAGGAAGCGCGGCCTAGGTAGTGCGCCACACCGTCATCCTTTATATATTAATAAATCTCAATTACGCAACAGGGTAATGGGCGCCCCCGTGGCCGCATCGGAAAGAAGGGCGCCGGCATTTGCTGCGGCATTGTTGCCGGTACAATGCCGCTCACGCTTTATTGTCCGATTCGTTTGTCCGGGGGAGATGTACGCGTTTGTCGCTCCTCTGTGTCGATAATGAGTTACAGCCAACATAAACAATCTTTACACGAAACAAACTGGGTTTCGAACAAAGGGGAGGGGATTTACTTTTCCCCATCGGGAAGATTTCCCCTAAATAAAAAATTCAGCGTACTTTTTCCTAAGGCCTGCTGCCACGGAGATAGAGTTTTTGTTAATAAAAAAATTATGAATAATCGTTTCATATTAAATATGGCCAGCTAGAAAATCATAATTTTTAGAGAAGCATTTTTGACGATAATTAAACTTATTATTTTCTGTTTCCGACTTGTTATTTTCTGTATTTTTATTATTTTCTTATGCAACTCTTATAAATCGAAAAATATTAAATGAAAAGAAATGTATCTTCTTGGACTTATACATAAATTTATTTCGAGTCACAAATCTTGGGATAGAAAATAAATTGAATCTCAAAAAACCATGAAAATTGATCAGTGGATAATAATTTGAGCGTTGGGGTAAGAGTCCCCTTAATCTTTTCTGCTTCGACCAGACTTTAAACTTTTCCATTCCTACAGTTATGGCTGAAATAAAGTCATAATTGTACTTTGCCGTCTAGAAAATATAATCATACGTTTCTTACTTTTTGTTTCTTAGAACACTCAAATATTGGTGCCAAAGTCAGTTTTATCATAGATCAAAACAAAGTTCTCAGAGTCCTAGTAACAATGTTTTCTTGCATAAGAACTGTAAGTACGTTCATATTTTGAATTTTGAAATCGTGTCATACCTATCTTCAACAATAATCTCATATCAATTCAAACCCTGCTAATAACACGATTATACAAATATATAAATTCCTACATCTCAATAACATCTCGTCAATTTCCACAAACAATTTAAAAATCCAAATAAACGAATTACATAAACTCGCCAAAGAAAAAAAACTTCTCGTCTCTCCTCTCCCATATTAATCTACGCTATTTCGCTCAAAATTTTCAAGACAAACATATTGTTGTTAAATTTTTGTCCAAACCAAATTTTTATTTTTCCACGCAGTACGTTCACCCATCCAGCCGACCAATTAAAAGTTGCAAAACCAACAAAAGCCAAAAGCCTTTCCGACAGTTTAGTCGCGGCTTCCGTCCATTGTGACACCTTTCCGCGGCGTTCGCATGGCTCGTCGAAACGCCACCTGCCGACGTCAACTATTATTATCCCATTAAACAATTGTTCAGCCTTGATCTTTATTAAAGCCGATCCGGGACAAAACGTACGTGCCAATTTCGCGCGGCCGTACTTGAAATGTCGACAGACCGGGAAACAAAGAAAGGCCGGAGGTCAGTAACGAGATTCAATGAAAAGGCGCGTGCTCTTGGCGCAGCATTGTCATTGAAATTCCCCGACGAGATAGAGACTTGTACAATTTCCGGTCATGTAGCGACGCGCCGGCTCAAAACCGGGGGACGACGCCGCGCAGTCAACCCCTCGTAATCCCCAGGACGAAATCCTCGTTTAATATTTATGATTTATTTCGGTTTAATTCGTCGTGCAAACGAGATTCGGGATTTATATGCGCGCCCTTTGTTTCGATCTTTTCGCGGCTTATGTTGTTTGCGTTGCGAAAAGAGTACTTTTCAGGAGACCTCTCGGAATAGGAATTTCGTTAAATGTTGATAAACATGCGAGTTTGTATTTGAATAGTGACTTTAGGGTACTTTGAAAGTACTTTTAGCAAATTACGAGGAAAAGTACTACGACCAAAGTTATTTCAATGTACTTTAGAATGATTTTGCAAAATCATCTTTCAAGGAGTACTTTATCAAAGGAATGCTGGAAAAAGTATTTTTAGAAAAGTACTTTAGAGGAAGCATTTGCGTGAAAGTATTTTAGAAGAAGCTTTTTCGTGAAAGTACTTTAGAGGAAGCTTTTTCGTGAAAGTACTTTAGAAGAAGCTTTTTCGTGAAAGTACTTTCGAGGTCGCATTTTCGTGAAAGTACTTTCGAGGTCCATTTTCGTGAAAGTAATTTCGAGGAAGCTTTTTCGTGAAAGTACTTTAGAGGAAGCTTTTTCGTGAAAGTACTTTTGAGGAAGCTTTGTCGGGAAAGTACTTTCATGAAAATTCTTTGACATAGTAGTATAGACCAATCCGTTTTATCAAAATACTCTAGAGGACGTACTTTTAAAAGAGTGCTTTTAGGTAAGTACTTCTAATAAAGTATTTTTTAAAGAAATCTGCGAAAAAATTTGCATGAGAAAAAGTACTTTTAGACAAAAAATGGGTTCATTTACTTATTTTCCATTATGTCAGAAAAGTACTTTTATAAATCAAATTTTAAAACAATTATTCTTTTGAATTCTATCGAATAAAAAAATGCTCGAAACATCCTCAGCAACCCTCCCTTTTCGATGCATTTCAAAGAAAAAAAATGCAGCAATTTCGTCGCACTTTTTGCGACGGGGCTTGAGTGGGTGGTTCCAATTACGCGTACCCGTCGGGACACTCGAAACGGCGTGCGTTTCTTGCAGTCGCGCGACGATCACTTGAATTACACGGCAGAACTTGGCCAAGATTACAACAAGGCGCGGAGCGGTTTCAGGGCGACTCCATCTGTCATTGCCGGATGGTGATTACGCCCCTTGCGACTCTACACGCGGCTTCCGCAACACATTGTGTCACGCTAACGAAGATGGAGCGAACACGATGTGTATCGCCGCATATTGTTATTGTATTTTACTGGATGATATCTGGGATTAACAATATTGGATCCATGGGGAGTCCATTTATCATGTCGCTTCGAAACAATTTTTTTGCCCGACAGATGGCGTTTTTAAAACTTTGTTATGCATCAATTTTTGCCTAAAATATGTTGCGTAGACACTGACAAATTTCTGACTCTAAAGGTATAGCATGTCAAATTTAGACAACTTCATTTCATGATCGCGGCAGGCAATGTTTGTAAAGTCAGCATAAAATTAATAAGAAAAACAAAACAAATAGCCAGTTTGGGATAGCAAGGAATCATCATAATAATTACACGTCATAATTCATGATATTAATGCATGGCTTTATATCAAGCTTATGTGTGATGTTTACATTGAAGTAAACAGACGATTAGTTCAACAGAATTAATCAAGATGTATTTGTTTCACAAATATATATCCATTGCTTCGATTTCTCTGAAACTAAATTATATTCTTATTAATTTCAGCTGTCGTAGAAAGATGATCTTCCTCTGGCAGAAGAAGTGAATTTAGAGTGAATTTTAGAGTGTTGCTTATTTTTTCTAAAGCATGTCCAATTCAGAAAATTGTTTGTACCTTGATTTACACAATCCCAAACTACCCAATATACCGTCCAGTCCTCCAAACACATATCTTTATTTTTACAATCCCTCTAAAACCACACTATACAACATGTCTTACCATTTTACACATTACGTTTACACTATAAATTAACTTTCCCTCCAACCGTATTTCCCCAGATTCCCACGTTTCCCAACTTTTCTCGGACTCCCTCAAACGCTCGTCTCTCAACGACAACCCCCCCCCCCTCGCCCTACAGCAAGACGGATTCGCGGGGGCCACCGACGATCGCAAAATCGATGACGAGCCAAACATAATTCTCATTCGACGCTCGTACGGGCGAAATGGCTTGATTAACTGACGACGCGTCGTTACTGTGGCCACCCTGTTCCCCCGCTATTACCCTGATAAGGGACGGCGCTACGCCGATGGGGTGCCCCGGGCTAGATGGAAAATGGAGGAAGGCGTGTTCAGTGTCGGCTTTACGCGGTCACGTACGTAAAGCTTTTGTGCGCGATAAAGAGACGGTAAATTGCCCCGGCGAGGCATAAAAGGGGAAGAAAAAACCTCGAAAAAAATTCGCCGTCGAAAACGGCGCCATTTTTTCGAGAGCTGTTATCGAAAAAAAAGACGACGAGTAAATCATGGACGGCTCGGCGCGTCGGGTTAATTACGCGTGAATACGCCGGATTAGGAATTCCGGCCGAGGGGAGTGTTAAACGTATTTATTAACATCCCGCAGGCCCTGTTACGAGGATTAGAGGATAAAACCGCGCGAAGACGCGCGTCCTCGCCTCGGAATGCTTGATTTACGAGCGCCAATCTCGAGAGGTCGTTGATTCCGCAGCGCAATCACCGGCAGAATCGAAATTCACCCCTCGATGAGCAACACCTCCTACATGGAAATGTCATATGTGCGATCATTTCCTTGCGAGGGGTCAGCGGTGGAAGGGGTCTTGGGGCGCTTTTTTTGGAAGGAGGTTCTGTGGTGATATAAGCAATTTACATGTATTAGCAGGCTGGGTGGGGTGGAATATGTTGGGACGAAATTGGGGAGGAATTTGGGTACGAGGATGGTTCGATAGCTTTTGACAATGTTAAAAAGAATATAATGGTTGAATGTTCAGTAAAGTTGTACAGTTCTAAAAATTGGGGGAGAATTTTCGAGAAGTAGTTAGGAATTTATTATGTCGACTAGTTTCGAGAGTTTCCTCTCTTGTGCTCTATGGTAGTTTCTACCTAATTCTGGAAGATATCTTCCGAAATGGAAATAATGTTCAAAGTTTGTGCTGCAGATCCTGTTTAAACATTCGTAACATCTTTCGTGATATGTATTTGTTGGACATTTTCCTCTACTGTTAGAATTCAAACCAAACTTAACCGAATGTGAACTGCAAAGGATTCAGAATCATCATTTCTATATTTAATCATCATTCCTAACCTTTAACATTAGTTTTCGTGAATTTTTTTTCGAAATTTTCCAGCATTCTGGTGCAGCTAAGACCAAACTCGACCACATATGAACTGCAAACGGTTCATACACGATCACTCCCCAGTCAACTTCTTTCCTGCCGTTGACACAAAGTAAAACGAATTGAATTAGCGCAAAGCCTTGACGTCAAACAGCCGAGAACTTGGCGCAAAGTCGTTACTGTAGTTTAATACGAAAAGTTTTCCGTCGAATACCCCGGCTGACGAGCGGCGTATGTTTTTTTTCTTGTCCCGGCAGTCGTATGGAGGGTAGGCGTAATAATAATATATATTTTTTTCTCGAGTCCTAAATGTCGCGAGCTTCCCCAAACGTGGCCGCCTAATCCCGTCGCTTTCGACGGACGTTCAAATAAATTGTACTTCTCACGTGGCATATGGGAGACGCGCTAATGCCGCTTTATGTACACTCGGAGACTCATATTGCAACATGGTGTGGCGGACAGACGAAGGGGGTGACATTAACCAAGTCTCGCTTTGTTTGGGTTTGCGATGGCAACTTTAATTTGCAGTGAAAGATGGCGTGTATGAATAAAAAGTTTAGTTAGTGTTTCGAGAAGTGTTTAAATTTGAAATGTTTAAATGTACTCCTAAACTACTGTTTTTAGACATAATTAGAAAAAAATAATTACTTCATTTTTGGTAGTTACCCATACAGACATCGAACATGGAATCCATGTGGATTCTACGTGGAGGAACATTCGGACGTAGATTCGACGTAGATT
>JABFPB010004854.1:0-14196 GCA_022817645.1 Ceratoteleas bidentatus
TACTGTAATTTGTGTTCCGTAAACTAAAAATCAAGTTGCGCTTACTGTAATTACAGTTGGAATAACCAAACTCATCCACAGAAGCTTTTTTTAACTGTAAGAAACAGTAAGGATTACCGATTTTTTTCTCTCAGTGTAGGGAATTTGTTAAACTTTTTATATTTTATATTCATTGTAAACATTTCCAGATTTAATGTCTACATGATAAAATAGTGATAATAACTCACTTCTGAGTTGATTGAACATATCACTTCTTGATGCGCATTAATTCTTCTTAGAGCAATCATTGTTAAAATATACAAGATAGCATTCAAACAAATTGAAAAACCTGAAATTACAATAACAATGATAAAGATAAATATGGATACTTTATGAAATTTACTTTATGAAAACTTACCCATTTTTCTTCTTCGAAGAGGTTATTCAACTACGCGTACACCAACAGTCCTCAAGTAAGCAACTACCACAAAAATACAAAACTTCGACCCAAATTTTAAACATTTAATTTCGTACTTATAAATAAGAACATGAATAATATTATTAACTGCTACATCAATAATCTTCTATATAAATATATAAATAAAACATTGAGTATACATCTATAATTAGTCATGTGAGATTATTAAAATAGAACATATATTAATTTTAGTGAATTTATATATACATTAAAAGTCAAACGAAAAACTTAAAAAGAAAAAATTATTTACCAAAAATAATTTGTTTAATTTGATTTCGAATCTTCCGAGAGAATTTTGAAAGTTAAGAGTTCAAATTTTACTTACTGAAAGTAACCTTTATGCGTCAATTAAGGGTATTCGATCCACTCAAAATAAACTTAATATCTCAATTTCGTCCATTCTTATAGCCTACCAATTCTCTGTGGAGAATTTCTGTCGTTCGATTTATAAACTTTTAATAGTTCAACTTATAAGTCTCGGTACTCAAATATGCAGTACGAAACCCATTTAGGGACGATGTAATCTGTAAAAGTCGACGAACTTTGCAACTTATCGTAACCCCTCAACCTGATCTATTCTCAAAATCTGGATTCTCTTCTCAACACAAACAATAAAATTAGTCATGTAAAAATACAACGTTTTGGCAAATATCGTTTATTTCTTAAGGTTACAGATATCGATCAAGGTCGAAATCAAAATCCAAAAAAGGTTACAATCACAATACTGAACCATAAACGATCAACAACCATATTCTACGATGTTACAAAATCTGTACAAGTTAACGAATTAGTAGTACACTGAGAAAAATAAGTTTTCTAATTAAAAATTTTTTATTTAAAAACAAGAACACTTTTTTTTACAAATTTTAAAGTACAAAAGTCTCAAAAGAAATCTTTCGACGATTAAAAAAAGATTTTTCTAGCTCCATTCGCAAATTTTTAATGTTTTACTCGACTTAACCCCACTTTTTTCTCAGTGTGCTAATGCGCAACGAATAGAGCGAAATCCGTATTTCACGCTTACGATTTGCGTAACCTTCACTTTGTCACCGCAAACTATATACACTTGTCGTTAATGTGGAATAGAGTTACGTGACTAGAAAATGTTTAGTATATTGCGTACAAAGTTTCCGCCTCTGTTCAACAATTAGAGCAATTTATCTTAAACACTAAATAACATTATTCGGTTGGAACTGTAGGGTACCATAAAAAAGTGTGCATTATGGTACATGTGGTAATCGAAAATGTAAAAAAACAATTTTTAACTTTAAATAAATAGTGAACTTCTTTAAAGTAACATAATCGGTTTAAACATTTGATCTTGAAAAATATCAAATTAATAGTTAAATTAATAACTCAACAAAAACAAAAATGCGTCAATTAAATAAATAAATAAATAAATAAAGACTCAACAAGTAAATGACAATGACTAAGAAATGAATGAGTAAACTGATGAAACATTCGGCAATTGCAGTTTGAAAACAAAAACGTTTGACTCGAAATAAAAATTGCAAATTATTCGAAGGTCACGCCATTTTTCGACGATCGAGGGTCTTCCGGCGTCCAGACTTTTGCGAACATCGTGCCATTCGGGGAGATGTCCGTTTTTCGCGACCAGGAGAGTGAGTGAAAAATGAATGGATTTCCCCCGCTTCCTAAGACATCGAAAAATTAAATAAAATGAATTAAAATTCAAAAAGTATAAAAAAGATTATAATTCAATGATTTCGAATAAGAATGCACTGAAGAAGAAGAAGAAGCTGAAAATATTTCACTGTAATAGGATATATTACAGTGAAACGTTTTCAAAAGATTTCTGTAATATTGAATGAATTCAATATAAGAAGAATATTCTTATGCAGTAATGTTTCTCTAATTAATGTTTTTCAATTTCAGCATTGATTTCAATATTCCACAAATAATCTTATGTACATAAATATTTTCTTTATATCCTTCAATATTAATCTATATTTGTTTTTCAATCCACAGTATGAAGGAGAGAGTTATGTGATAAAAGCTACTATATGATAAAGTTATCATAAAAGAATGATATTTTGACTTTCCCAGATAGGGAAATTTTGCAAATTTCCAGCATTTTGAATATTGAAATAATTTTATTTATTGCATCCATTCCATATGAACACTATACCCAATTTCTGCATATATGCCCCATCATAACGGAACGTTCCAGAAACCTCTGAACGTTACAAAAACGTTTCTGAAACGGTAACTTGTCCGCCAATAAGAAGTTTCACGAATGTTTCACGAAACGTTTTGTAAACGTTTCAGAAGAGTTTCTGAAACGTTCAGGAAACCTTTTTTCAAAAAATATCGTTCGAACTTGAAACGTTTATGAAACGCTTGCGAAACGTTGCTGCGTCGTTCAAAAATCGTTGTGGAAACGTTCCTAAAACCTATTCGAAACGCTTCAAAACGTTTCAGGAACGTTTCTTAAACCTCCAGGAAACTTCCCCAACGGAACCGAACGTTCAAAAAACGTTAGGTGAACGTTTCTATTGCAGTTGTGTAAACGTTCCTGGAAAGTTCCGAAACATTTTATTAAAAAAGATGTTCACTGGGAATCCAACTCAAGCCTCTAAAGTGCCAAGCGAACACCTTACCACTGAGCCACGAGACTTGTATGTAAAACAAGAATACTTGTTGATATCTCTTCTATCTAGGAACTTTGTTTCCGGAAACGTTTCATGAAACATTCGTGAAACTTCTTTCTGGCGGACAAGTTACCGTTTCAGAAACGTTTTTGTAACGTGCAGAAGGTTTCTGGAACGTTTTTGGAACGTTTCGTGAAACGTTGCAAGAACGTTTCTAAAACGTCCCGTTCTGCTGGGGATATATCACATTTGCGTTTAAGGGGGAATATACCTGTAGATTTTTCAAAAAAATCGTTATTATATATTCCCAATCTACAACATTTCTAGAATGTTGTGTTGAATTTTCAGCTTAAAATTCAAAATAGTTTAACCGTAATTGCCAATAATGTGATTGCGCCCCATCAGAACGGGACATTTCAGAACCGTTTCTGCAACGTTTCATGAAACGTTGCAGGAACGTTCCAGAAACCTTTTGAACGTTACAAAAACATTTCTGAAACAGTAACTTGCCCGCCAAAAAGAAGTTTCATGAACGTTTTATGAAACATTTCCGGAACCAAAGTTACTAGATATAGGAAATATCAATAAGAAAGCCTTGTTTTATATTTAAGTCTCGTGGCTCAGTGGTAAGGTGTCCGCTTGGCACGTTGGATGCTTGAGTTCGATTCCCAGTGAATATCTTTTTTAATAAGAGAATAAACGTTTCGGAACTTTCCAGGAATGTTTACACAACCGCAATAGAAACGTTCACCTAACGTTTTTTGAACGTCGAGTTCCGTTGGGGAAGTTTCCTGAAGGTTTAAGAAAGGTTTTGAAGCGTTTTGAATAGGTTTCAGGAACGTTTCCACAACGTTTTTTGAACGATGCAGTAACGTTTCGTAAGCATTTCATAAACGTTTCAAGTTCGAACGATATTTTTTGAAAAAGGTTTCCTGAACATTTCAGAAACTCTTCTGAAACGTTTACAAAACGTTTCGTGAAACGTTCGTGCAACTTCTTTTTGGGGAAAAGTTACCGTTTCAGAAACGTTTTTGTAACGTTCAGAAGGTTTCTGGAATGTTCTTGCAACGATTCGTGAAACGTATGATTTAGACGTTTCTACATTTATATTCCCTCTTGAAATGATGTTCGATAAATATTCAATTTAATTATGTTTTTGGATTAAATCTACAAATTTAAGCACAGTATTTATTTTAATTATTTGCAGTGGCATAACATCCTCCAGTTTTTTAATGCTATAATCAATTTTCAATTCGAAATGGTACCCGGCTTATTGAAATTTTACAAAGCATCTGGATATTGATAGCTCTAGAAAAATCCGCATACTCGATTATTCGGGAACTTTATTTGATAGATAATCATAATTATTGATAAAAACAACCTTCGGAGTAATGGATAAAAGTCGCGCGTTTTGCGGGAGATTAATTTTGAAATGAAAATTTTTAGGCGCCGAGCCTGAGC
Source organism: Ceratoteleas bidentatus (assembly GCA_022817645.1). NCBI lineage: Eukaryota > Metazoa > Arthropoda > Insecta > Hymenoptera > Scelionidae > Ceratoteleas > Ceratoteleas bidentatus. Next base: position 4,531 of record JABFPB010004854.1, read on the forward strand.
TTACAGCGGAACTGAAAAATGGCGCAATTTTGCCAGCATTTTTTCCAATCCATCTTGCGCAGTACAAAAATACCTCGATGTAAATTTTTATCCCGGACTTGGATTGATTACGACAACAATTTGCGGAGACGAACTAAACGAAATAACGTAAATCACGTAAAATATTAATAACAACGCAATGCACCGTTAAGCGAGTTAAGAAAAACGCTCTGCTCGTATCTATTTGTCAAATTAACGATTACGCCGATATTGTGCACACGTCATATCTTTTATATACTTCCGAAACTGATAAGGTTTTCACTATTCATTGTTTGAGATAGCGAAAATCACCGTTGTTGGAGACTTTCTCAAGTTCATTCATTTTTCGCCTGCTAAATATTTTGTTCCGACCTTTGCAATACATTTCCCATGCATTTCTTCATGCATTTGGAAAACATTTTATTTAAATGGTGATTAAGTATTTTTGTTTCGTTTACTTCATGCAACAAAATGTTCCCTTTTCTGTATTGCTTTTCATTTTATTGTTGATTTTTTGTTGAAGAAAAATCTTAACTTCAAAAATGTACAAATTAAAATACTACTAGCGAACAAACATTCGGAATCTAATTTTTTCGTACTTTCGAAAAGACATAATTTTGCAATTTGTGACACAATAAATCCGAAGAATTTTCTTCCACAGTTGTTAACGTTTTCTATTTGAAAGATCAGATCGCATTATCGATCGCCGCTCTTTCTGCCCTTTCATTCAAAATTTTTTCTTTATTTTTCAGATCTCCATCATCTACTCTTTCATTCTCCCTATTTTCATTATCTATTCATACATTCACCCGTTGCTTATTGCCCATGCTTTCAATTTCTCGACCTTCATTATTTATTTTTCATTCTCGCAATTTCATCACCGAAATTTTTACCACCCGATCCGTGGAAACGAGGTTCAAAATAAGTGGAACAAAAAAGTTTTCCGGAAATTAGTTACAGAGTGATGGTAATTGTTTTTAAAGATTGCTTTGAAGAGTTCAACATTTTTAACTTCTTTAACTAGGGTGAAACGACGGAAGCTGCGAAACAGGTAACATTTATTAACGCTTTCTCTTTAGTAAATATCTTATTTTCTTGGACTAGTATATCAAACTTAACTTTATTTATGAAAACTTTTGCAGACTAATTTCGCTGCCAAATATTTTCATTTAATTTTTTTAATGAAGTTTTTGGAACTACACGGAGAAACCTGGACACCACTGAGTGGTGTTCTGCGATTTACTGAATCGTAAATTCTGAGTCGTTAACCTCTGTTCCAAAGAGTTTGGTAATTTTGGCACCATGGTTATTAAATAATTTGCCTCAACAAATGATTTCATATCTTCTTTATGCATGATTTTATTTTTTTATCCAATGTTTTGCCTGAACAAGCGATTTCACATCTTTTTTATGTATAATTTATTTTGATACCGGTGTTAATGAGATAATTCACACAATTGTATATATTCTGTTATCCATCGCGACCGCGTTTATCGACACTTACTGCGTTACCAAAAACACGGCGTTCAATTGTTCACTTGTCACAATATTCCCTACAATACCGACTCTTTCACCAACATACGCAGCCGTGAAAGTTTCCCGCGAGTCCTGTAAGGCGGCGGATCGTTCGGGTGACTCGCCAGCGACTAGACTCGCAATTGTCTTAAGACCCCGTGCGCCCACGGCATTTGTGACCATTCGCTCTCGAGCGATGTAGCGATCAATAAATCGCTTAGTCAAACTCTACTCCCCAGTCCTTGACTTTTCTCTTTCCTCTCCCCTCCCGAGCGTTTCCACTCGCCCAGGAGCGCTGCTCCGAATCCTGCTTCCTAGTTGGATAGATAATTCGAAGCAGCTAATGCCGAATCATAAGCGAGCCGGCAAGCGATTCCAAGCCCGCCGCCGGAACGCGCAATCCTACGAAGAAGAGGAGTCAACCGGTCTCCTCAACCGAATGCGCGAAGCTCTCGACGCACTTCTGGATGGGAGGCTAGCGGTGGACCACGTCACCGAGAAGCTAAAGGCGGTTAAATTCATCGCCTGGAAATTAATTCCGGTCGACGTTCCACCATCACCTAAAAATCGCCGTCGCTCCAGCCTTCCGGTCGTAGTTTCCGACGTCCCAGTTCCTCTCGACATCTACGTGAGGGCCGCCAAGATAGCCGAAAACCCCGATTTCGCCTTACCCGACAACGCAGCCGCCGCCATTGCCCAGGAACCGCTGATCTCTCTCGTCAGTTAAGCATCACCCAAGGCCACCTAAAACATTCCTACCCGGGCTTCACGAGCCGACACGGCATTTTACTCGCCGGCCAGGGGCTGCCATTCCAGGCGCATTCCTTCCAGGCGACGCCGCTTCCAGTGTTGCGTCATTCGCCGCTCCTAGAGGAACTGGTCACGGTTCAGAGAGCTGTTCCTCAACCGTTTTGGTGGCTTTAACGTCCGATCTCGGCTCCAAGAGCAGTTATATTCAAAAATACAAGAGGAGAAAGATTCAGTTACGCACTTTCTGCAACAGAAATACCAACTGTTCGAAAGGCTTCGACTCGATGAAAGCGAAGGCCAGAAAATTGCCATCCATTTAGAACAGCTGAGGCCAGCTCTACGGATAACTGTACGACATTCTCGACCACGATTTCGAACCATTGGTAAATGCGGCGATCAAAGGGAAACAGGACCTAGCTGTCAAACCTAGAAAGTCCGATAACCCCAGGACCCCGAGAGAGGATAGAGCGACTGAGGTGCCTAAAACCCCACCCCCAAATGTTGGTATTGCCCAGAGTTCCACCTAAACCGGGACTGTCTCATGAACCGAGAGCGCCAACATCCAAAGTTACCGGCAAAACCAGAAAACTGGCGAAATCGAGTAACCCCAACCCTTCAGGGCCGCAAAATCCTTTCCCCGGGGAAAGAGTTCCCCGCCATCGATCAGGGAACTCTACTTCCGCGGATAGTGGTATATTTGAATGGACGGAGACATCTAGCCTTGGTGGACTCCGCAGCTGCAGTCAACTGCATTCACCCACGATGTCTCGGAGACGCCGGAATCAGGATTCCAAGCTCGCTGATTTCGCTTGGCACAACAGCCACTCATTCGGCTATCACTACCCGAGGGAAGGCGCGAATGAACCTCACGCTACAGGGTAGAGACTTCCCAACCGAGGCCGTCATTTGCAAGGACCTCAGAGATGATCTCATCCTAGAAGACTCGTGGTTTAAAGACGAAAAGGTCATATACAACCGTGATAACCAGCGAGTATACTCTGGGAAAACCCAGAGAATCGCGGCACATATCCAATTTACGGATCGCGACACTGTGCCAGTTCTACAACGACGTCCGACAGTTCTTTTCCTGAAGCCACTCCCAGGGTTTCTAGCAACTATTCTCGGAATTTGAAGACGTATTCACCCCCCGTACCAAGGAATGCACTCTGGCATCCCAACATGAAATCAAGGTGAAGGACCCAAAACCTATCCGTACTAACCCATACGCCTACAACGAAGCAAAGCGAGAAATAATTCACACGCAAGTCCAGGCCATGCTCGAAGACATGGCCTGGAATTATTGAACTAACCTCATCCGCCTACAACTCACCTCTTGTTATAGTGAAAAAGAAGAACGATTCCCCTCGATTCTGCGTTGACTATCGCCGGTTGAATGCCATCACCGAAGGCTAGCCGCATCCGTTTCCAGTCATCCATCAATCACTTAAAGAGCTCGGACAGGCGAGGGTCTTTTCCACCATAGATCTACGGAACAGGTACTGGCAAGTACCCATGGAAGAGTCCAGTAAACGGTTCACCGCCTTCATGACCCCCGATGGCGTTACTTACCAATTCCGTGTTATGCCTTTCGGGTTAAAGAACGCCCCCAGGACTTTCCAAAGGATGATGAACCAAGTCCTGGAAGGACTCATCAATCAGGTTTGCCTTGTCTTTCTAGACGACATCATTACTTACTCGAACTCCTGGGAGAATCACCTCGGACACCTGAGGTTAGTACTGGAACGGCTACAGATGCACCAATTCCAAGGCCATTTAGAGAAGTGTTTGTCAGTTCGGACAAACTAGGCTCGTGAATTTTTTTATTTATTCAGAATTTTTCAATTTTTTTCAATTTTTTGGATTACTTTTTGAATTAAAAAAATTGTTTTTTTATTTATTTCAATTTTTCAATTTTGTTTATTTATTTTGAATTTTAATTGAATTTTTATGGATTTTTTTTGGATTTTTTAAAATTTTTTCAATTTTTTTCAATGTTTTTTCAATATTTCACACATATAGCATTTGCATAAGTAAGAGAGAGAGACAACAATATTGATTTTCCAATATTCCGGAAAAGTATGTCACGTTGCGTCCCGACAAAACATTTAATATTTCACTCAAAATAAAACGAAAAAATCTGAAAAAAATTGCAAAAAATGCCAATAAAAAAAATAAAAACTTGATAATATAGTAATAAGTAAGACAATTTTTTTCTTCGTGCATTCGACACCTTCTCACATTGAAACCTTTTTCTTCGCCGAAACAAAAACCTTCCCCAAGATTTGAACTCGATCCCCCTGCGAATTCCTACTTTGTCTTCCAAGTTTTTCTTGGCTCAACGGACCCTATCGATCGCAGAAATCCGCGAAAGAAAAAGGGCTGAAAATAAAGTGGAATACAAATTAATGAATAATGCTCGCGCGGCTATGTTTGCGTAGGTCTTGATTGTGTGCTTTGTTCTCGAAAGGAAATAACGCCGGCGTCGAGGACGTGGATTTCCATTCGCCGAGCTAATTAGCGGCAATTGTTCGAAAGTCGAAAATTCCGAGTCAATAATATGTAATTGACGTTCAGTTCAGACGCGATTATGAACGGCAAAAAGCGACGCCGATGTAAGGACATTTTGAGAACGGAATGCGTAATCGATTTACCTCCCCTCTCCCCCCTCCCCCTGATCGGGTGACCCTTTCACCCCGTTCTCCTTCGATTTTCGGTATACAAATTGAATCCATTATGGGCGACTTCGTCGATATGCGAGGTACCGAAAAAACGGCAAAAAATGACGTGGAGATAGACAGAGGGGGGAGGGGGGAGGGATTGCTCAAAGAAACATCAATAGCCGAATTTCGTCAGCGCCTAATCGCTCGTTTTTTATTATTTTTTGGCTGCGTTGGCGCGACGAAAATTAAATTTTTAATTCATTTTTCACGGCGCCACTTCCCTTTGAAGGATAAGCGTCAAAAGGAATAATCGTTTTAGCGGCTACGAACAAATGGGAACGTTGAAGGACGTTGATGGTACTTATCTGTAGGAAAATTATTCTAATATATAGCGTAATGGGCGTTTTTTTTGTTTTGGAGTTTTCATTGTAAGGTTAACTTGCTGTTTTGACATGAGAGAACTGTTTTTTATCTAAAACAGACAAAATTGAAAATATTTTTAATGGAAATGAAAAAAAAAACATGTCGTCCATATATGAAATACCCCTATTAGACGAGAAACATGGACTCCACGTGGAATAACCGTGGATGAATATTCGAACGAGGATTCAACGTAGATTCGGCGTGGAATCCACGAGATTAGTGGTTTTGTCTGTTAGGGATCATATAAAGAGGAGAATATTGAAAAAATGAAAAACATCGCCATTTATGGTTTTGAAAATATCGTCATATAGGCCATATGTAACATTTTTATATTTAATACATGTTTTCATTTATTCGTTTTATACATTTTTAATGTATGTCGGAATTAAAGAATAACTCGAAAAAGTGCAAAAGTTTATATTATAAACTTTTGCACTTTTCCAGTTTCCTTTTTTAACAATTTTTTTCTTAAAATGTCTTATTAGTTTTTTGTTATACTACACACATATGTCAAAAATTTTGTGGTAGTAAGATTGCTTTATATAAATTTTTGTAATAAGTTTATTTCATGAAAAAAAGTTGCATTGCAGAGATTTGAACTCAAGCCTTCGTGGTCTGATAAAAAATCGAAATGTTTGTGCCCTCTCACATTTCATGAAAACGTCAAATTTGAAAAACGGCGCGCCATTCGATGCGGTGAACGTCGCGAAATTCATCTTAATAATTGATTTTGCATCAAAAAGCGCCGCTTCGGAGTAACAAATCAATGAGCGTTGCAGCGTCGTGATTCACGGCTCGTAAATTTCGAGGTAACGAATCGACGTCACGCAACGCTGCTTATTAGTTGATTTTTTGCATCGATGAACAGTTTCCTCCAAAAACAAATACAAAGAAATAAGCATTGCCAACCTAATAAAATTCTTGTGACACAGTGGTACCAACTCTATAATTCCTACTAATCATCCCATTAAAATTAATGAATAAATAAAAATAATAAATTAAAATAAATAAAAAATAAAATAAATAAAAATAAAACAAAAATAATTAAAAAATAAACTAAATAAAAAATAAAATAAATAAAAAAAGGGTGAAAACACGTTTTTCTTCGCCATTTATCACCACTTCCTTTACTTCAAACATTTTCCTCTATTTATGCAAACCTTTGCAACACATCGGAAAATTTACATTCCCTTCGTCGATTCGTCTATAAAACACTTGAAAGATGCAAAAAGCTCGCGAGAGGCAGCGAAAAAAAGATTTTCATAATATTTATAAGTACTTTGCGCGAGAAACGCGTTTCTTCATTAAAATGCGCGCGCGCATTCCGGCGAGCACAAATACGCGTTTGAGACACTTTTTCAAAGTGACTGCTCGCGCCCTTTTGTGTACAATCGAGCGTTTCTTGAATGACATGTTACACAAAGCGCCGTGTTACACAAAAACACACGGCGCAGCATTTAGATCGCGAAATAATGTGTAACGCGCAAACTGTTGGCACAAAAGAACGCTCCATAATTAACACGCGCGCGGAATATTATTCCGCGATCGAATTCATTTTAACGGCGATAATTATTCTATTCCCAGTTGCGTTACAAACGCACTTCTGTGCCTCGGTAATTCAATTAATTAATTAAATACACGCGCAATGATTGATTTGCTCCGACGAATCGCGTTTTATGAGGCGCAGTTGTAAAAAGACATTGTTCGAGACGAGGGTTCAAATCCCTGGAAGGACTGTTTTTTTATGGGATAATAGGCTTAATTTGTATGCTACGAATCAGATTGATTTGATGTTTTGATGTATTCAATGAGAATCATTGAAATATTCAAAGCAGCCAGTTGTTTTTATTGTTTTTAGGTTAGGTTTGAAAGACGTTTTTTATGACTTTTAGAAAAATTCTATTATTTTATTGTAAAAACTCTTTTATAATGACAAAGTTAAGCGTTTTGATTCTAATCGATTAAATAAAAAGGTATGTTTCTATGAAAATACATTTTGAGAAAAAATTAAATTTTTGTACAATCAAAAATATTCATTTTTAACCGAAAAAAATCTAATCCAATCAACTTTTTATCTAACTCAAAATGTACTCTTTTAAAAATCATTACCTTATTTAATGAATGATTTTTAAAATTTCAAGCAAATTAAAAGAAAAATAATTCAACATAACCTAAAAATCATTCTTTGCGTTGATCCCAAAAAAATATTTTTTAATAAAAAAATCCAGTCACTCATCATCTCTCCAATTTGAATAACCATTTCATTGAAATATCTCGCAAAAACTGTACAATTTACAGAACCCCTATAATTCCCGCATATTTCGCTAAGTGGGAACGATCAATGCAGCGCGATCGACGCGATATAAAAAGTGCTCGCGGAAAACGTAACGCAAACAATACGTCGCACAATGGCACATTGCACAATCGTCCGTGCCATAAAAGGTGCGTCTTGCAGCAAAAGGTATATAAAAAAAGGTATCTGCCGCGTGCAATTGCTACGTCACAAAAAAACGCGGGAATCGACGATGCCCTGCCATCCATTTCTTCGGATCCGCGCGTCACATTTTAACTTCTGAAATTCAATTTCACGTATTAGAACTTGCGAGATATAAGAATAGGACGCGCGCGACGAATCGCAAATGTTGATTGAGAATTTCTGAAAAAATCTGAAAATTTCTGAAAATCTCTGAAAAATTCTGAAAAAATATAACAACCCAAATTTATTCAGAACTTTTCAAAGATTTGCAGAGTATTTCAGAGAAAACACTGATATTTTCAATTTTGAGAGGTTTTCAGAGATTTTCAGATGTTTTTAGAATCTATTTCATATTTTCTATCACTTTGGAACAACCCATATAGACATCGAACATAGAATCCACGTGGATTCTACGTGGATGATCATTTGGACGTAGATTCGACGTAGATTCCACGTCGAATCTACGTGTTTTAGAGGTGTGTCTGTTAGGGAACATACATAAAGCCACATTCGCAGTCAGAATATGTGTTTTCATATCGTGTAATTATTATTTTCGCTTTTATTTTCAATTTAATACAACTTTCACATTTCTATCCATTATGCCTTGTTCCCATTTTACAACGAGAACTTTTCATTTGAACTGACTCTCGGCTACTGGGATCGTAGGCAAAATACGACCATACTCCCAACCCTAAATCCAACTATCTCTCTCCCATCGAGTCGACATCTCCTTCTCACCATCACGTCACCACCTCGCCATAATCATGTCCATTTATGTCACCATACGTCACAACGCCAAAACTGTCCAACACCTAATTTAGCCGGGTAATCTCCATCGCGGATTTTTCCTCGACCCCTTAAGGTCGAAAGTCTGCTGCAACGGAGTTATTGTCTTTTTGAATAAAAACATTCATAACAAATTATTTTAAAAAATTCAAACGTAGCGCCATTCTCTACTTACGAGAGAACGTATTAGAAACGTTAAACATAATTTTCGGCAAATAATTTCGAAGTATTTTGCAAACCTCGATTTTCGCCACATCGAAAACTAGTTTACATTTTACGGTCTCAGCAAAGTACAAACAGTAGATTTTTTCTGATAGAAACGTGTACAAAATGTGAACAAATGGCGCTACGATCATTAAATCTGATTCATTGTTCATTTTTTCGTACCTTAAGAAATCTGTAATGTCGGTAATAACGCTCTCGGCACGGCCTTAATTCAATACCGAGTGTGTTGTTTATTGAAAGCCGAAACGACGGGGTACACAAGTGTCGTACATTCGCGAACACTCGAAAAGGAGCGCGCGAATGAGAAAAAGTCGACGACAAATGTCGCGCTCAGAGCAGCGGAACGGCCGCCGAATGCGCAACGCGAAATCATCTGTCGCGCGGCGCGTGCATTAATAATGCCACCTGACGCCGGCGCCCTCTAGATTTGTCTTTCTGTCTTCGGCGCGCTGTTTGCCGACTGCCGTTCGCGAATCGTAGCGCGTCATTAGCGCCGCTTTTTTCACGCCGTTCGACAAAATAAACGCGCCGTTCGCGTAAGTGGGTGTCGGTGCTTTTTGGAACACTTGACCCGGGACGCTACCGGTCGCGCGATGCGGCGATACGCGAAACTAACAAGCGCGACTTCGTGAATAGGAAGAACGAGGGTTTGTGAGATATAGAGAATTTTTTGTGTGATCTTTAGTTTATTAAAAATTGTTAGTTGTGGTTTTTTTAACCCATTAACACCGAAAGCGTAGAATTTTTTGCTTCAACTTTGAGCTTTGAGCACGTTATCAAAGCAACAAATATTTATAAGCAATGCATGTATTC
>JABFPB010004855.1:0-14191 GCA_022817645.1 Ceratoteleas bidentatus
TTTTTAAAACGTTAGGAGTGTTTTCCATTATAGAAAGATAGGTTAAAATGTAAAACACCTGAAAACGTTTTAAAAAGAGGACAAAAGTGTTTTAAAATAAGACAGCTGTTTTTACAGTGTAACTATTCCTCATCCCCAAAAAATTTGTTTGTTTGTTGGTTTGAGTTTCGTACACTTCTATCTGTTATTTTTATAACATCTGTGAATTTGTTGTTCGACTACACTGAGAAAACTAGATGGCGTTGGTCGCCATCTAGTTTTCTCAGTGTATATAAAACGATTTCCATTTAAGCAATGAACTTTATTCATGACTTTATTCGGTATTCTCTGCTTTATTTTTTTATTTCTTCTTTTCTTCACTCATATTTAAGCAGTAAAACTTTATTTACAACCTACGTTTCAGCAAACTCTGCATGATTTAGAAAGTGGGTGAGGATTAACCAGATTAAATTGTTTATTTCTTTACCAGTAGCTGTTATTGGCCAAAGTCAGTTAAACAGAGTTAAACAGAGAGTTTAGTGAAGAGTTTAGGTTGTTCAATTCAATGTTTTTTTAAATACTTCAATGTTTTTTTAAATACTTGTAATAAAAAATTACACGTTAGTAACGATTGCAACTCCAGAATCGCCAACAGTTTTATCTGAAAGTAACTCCAGCAATTAAACAAACTTTTAGAACCTAAATATTTTTGCACTAAAGTATGGCATTTACTACCTGATAATACTGGAAATTAACTTTATTTAGAAATTAAAGTTACTTAATTTACAAGTAAGAAAATAAAGTTACTTAAGAAATTAAAATTACTTCATTCTATTATGAACCGTAAATTGTTTGATTTTGTCAGTTGATAATTGTCCTCCTCTGCATGATCAATTCCAATTTGTAACTGATGCTTTTAGGGAATGCGATTTTTCGTGTCTGTGCAATTCGTCTTGTGTCGTCAATTTGGCCCGGCCGCGCTAAATTGGCCGTACTAAGTGTTCGACGGTGAGTCGAATTGTTAATTGCATTGCGCAACAAAGTGAACGATTACAAAGTGTATTGAGGGCGAATTACTTTATTAATTATGTGTCGCGTTTGCGGTATATTTAGAGCAGCCGGTTCAGCTGGCTAACGATCTCGAAACGGCGCGAGTATAAATAAAGTTATTGTACTTGCTTTAACTATTTTAATTGATTTATTTTCGGTTAAAAGCATTTCAAAGCGAACGCGGATATGGCGCTAAATAGTACTGCACGGAATAACTGAAATAACTCGACAGTGCACGTTTGAGCTGGCCAGTCCGGTCGCTGCTGGGTTTGCGCGCGTTTGTTGATGAGTTACGCTTTTTTTGTTCGAGGGCTTTTGATTGCTTGATTTCGCAGAGTCAAAGTTGTGGCGCAAGACTGCAATTTAAAAGTTGCAAAGGGCATTTTTATCACGGCTGATACTTGGTTTGGGGGCTCTAGGTTGAGGATGAGGGAACGCATATTCCGGAATTGTTGTTTGATGATGTTTTGTAATGGAAATCGTCGACGAAGTGACTAAAGTACTCAGTATTCAGTTGGAGTTGTTGAAAGCGACAATTTATTGTGCAATTTTATTTCAAATGTGTCGAACTTTGTCATTGGCAAAGTTAATTGTGAAATAAAAAGAGATTTGTAATGAAAAGGTAGTGTAAATTATAGTTAAAGAAATTGTTTAAATCAATTATTAGTGTGTAGAGAAAAAACAGAATTTTTACCATACTAGATGGTATTGATTGGACATAGCTAAGAGTATGTTTAATAGGCCTGGAAATTTAATTTAAGATTTAATTTAAGAATCTATTGACGACATTAATTGCCTAACCAAATATAATTTCCAATCGAAATAATACCAGTTTTTTAAATCTCATACCAAATAATAACTTTTTCTTCATTATTATTTAATTCATAAAAATTTATTTTTTAACATACTTTGCCTATGTGCCTGCATTCTCGTATATTATACGAAAGTATATTCGACAGTATTTTTTACTTTCTCTAGAAATTTCAATGCCCTTCAGTTTTATGGCATTCGAATCATTACTTCATAAGAATCCAAACGTGTTTTCGATAAAGTAATGTGAACTAGTTTCACAAATGGGATATTCATTATTCACTGGTCTCAAGAATTTGTATAAAGTATGAAAATTCCAATTAATTGTGCTTGGAGGCACATTTGCCCGATTTATTCCACTTATTTCCTTTAAGTGCCATCAGTGGGTTATATATCATGCGGTCATGATTAATGTACATTACTTAAGAAATTGTAATTCGTAGATAGTACGAGTTCATACTTCTTTCAAGCTTTTTACATATTGATTTATTTCTCTCTCAAAATGTTTAATAAATGTTGTAAAGACCATTTCTTTATGAATACTCATGAAATATATAATGAAAACGATTTTCAAAAATCGATTTCATTACTTTAAATATTAACATTTATATTTAAATTCAAATCATGTTAAAGTACATATATCACAGTAACAATAAGGTTTAAATATATGTACAAACAGTTAATCCGTAATTAAGCATTTCATATCCGAGTAAGCTACGTACATTAAGTCAATACTCCTCATAATTCTCATTCATAATCCAGCACATATGTTACCAACTCCGCAGACTTCCTTAAAAGTTGAGTGTCACGTATTTGTTATAATATATTCTACGTAAGTCCTCGTTAACTTAACCCGAGAAGACTGCGAAAATGGTTAATGTTAAGGTCCCACTCCTGTTATCCGAATAAAGTTACATCACAACACTGCGCTGAAATCGGAATGTACGATTTCGCTAAAACGAAATTCTTGTTAATAACACGTGCATTAATTAATCCCGCCTCATTCGAAGCCATTGCATCTCAACGTCGCATAAATTATTAATTAATTCGAGTGTAAAAATTTGCTCAAACGCTTATTGAAGACGAACTAAAACCCGACTCCTGATATCTCCACGAATGCCAGCAGCAATCGCATCGATTCACTCCGCATGAAAAAGTCACTAATATCGTCACGTACCAAACTGCGTTACCTGCGAAATCCGGAAAAACACGGCCATCGCCGTTTATTTTGCATTTATGGCCGCGCAACCGTATTAAACCGCGCTCTCAATTCTTCACTCGCATCAAATGACTTTATGGAAATTGCTTTCAACGAAATTCCATTACAGAATAATATTAACTATCAGTTTCAAAATATCACAAACAAGCGTGAAAGTAGCTTATCGACAGCGCTTTTCCAAGCGCAAATTAAAAGGCCGTCAATTAGTCCCGAAACGAGTTACGTGAAAGCGATTATTTCCAAAAACGCGCGCTTCGGTAAATCAATGTTTTTACTTCCACATCGCGAGAGCCAATTCGCGCTTATCGGTCCTCGATTCTGCGGGAGCTGAACCACCGTCGGTAAGGTAGGTCGCGAGGGATCGCGACACCCAACAGATGGCGCTTGGGTGTTGAATCGCGATAATATGTACAGATGGTTCGTCTTCGAGTTTTGCCGGTAACGCAGTTGCGATTCGATTTCGTAAAAGGAGCAGCCGAGACGCCCATTGATGGCTCACGCATTATGATGCTAAGTAAGGAAAGCCCTGGGTGGAGATGGCAGGAGTTGAGCTGAATTTCGTCGTGCCCCGCAATCGATAACGCCGATACTCACTTGAAGCCTTTGTCATCGTCAAGGCCATTTTGCGATGATAGTCCATTGCCCTGCGGTCCGTTGTCATCCTTCGAGCCATCGAAAGGACTGGCAGAACCTTTGTCCTTTTCCTTTTTGTCTGTGTCGGCGTTCTACAAATCGAAATTAAGAATTAATAAAACGCCAATTTGGGAATGGTTTAATAATCAATGAAAAAGAGAAATGTTCAATTAAGAGGATTGAAAATATCCATTTTCGTGTCTTCTTGGACACGAAAATGAATAAAACCGAACTCTCGAGAAAGTTATTTGTCGGTTTTGGGGAAAGAAAATGAATCCTGCACGGATGGAAATATCGGCTGGCATTAGCATAAGTTCGTTTGAAACAATAAGTTCACGTCACTTGCTTTCGTGCTGAATTAGCTCGAACGTTTAGTTACAACTGGAATTACTGCCACTCAAATCCGAATTTCTTTGGCAGAGTGAATTTTGTTTATGTCGCTGTCAAACTGCATTTCTCCCGTCACGTAGTCGTGCGAATCTGAACAAATCTCAGCCTTGTTGATTAATCCTTTAAACGTTTTTCGTATACTACTAGAATTTGCATAGATTAACGTTATCTTGCACTCGGCGTTATAATTTTATTTCTCATTTCTAGATTAAGCAGCCGCCGTCGGTGATACAATCAGCTCCATCGTACCAACAAGACTGAGTTACAGTAACATGAAATTCGCGTTAACGGAGCGTACAAATTTTTCGCGTACTAATAACCGCAACAATGTTACATTAATAACCACTCCGGAAAATTCGACCGAAATTGTTCAGTGGGCTTGCACTCTCCTTTTTATAGAATGTTTGTTCTTCGTTTTTCCTTCATAGCTTTTTTCAGCAAACTTTTCACTTTACGAAAAATACTCTGACCAAAACAAAAACACTCTTTCCGTGTCAATATCTAATATAACCTTTCGATTTCCTTCCATGCAGTCGTAACATGCGATTACACTCGTGACGCGTCTGATAAAATGTGTTAGGAAAGAAACAGTTGAAATTTCAACATCTCTGTTGAAAAGTGCGACGAGCTTACCAGTCTGAGGGAGGCTAACCGTGCCTCCAAAACCTTCGGTGTGGTGGGGCTGGATTCAAGAACGTACTCGACCATCTTAACTCCGAGGCCACCCGTTTCACTGGAAAAGATACTTTGAAATACATCAATGGTATAAGGATAAGGCATCAGCACGCTTGCCCGCGAATCACCCGGTTTGTCGTTTAATCGCGGACGGTTAATTTCCCGAGATTCGGCCGGAAAGTCAAAACTGCGGACAGCGACTATTCGAGGCAAAGTTGCCGCTCTTTGTCGTCGTTCCGAACGAGCACTTACCGCGCGACTCTCGTGATAAAGTCGGCCGTTACAATATTGAGACGCTCCGACTGGGTAAATGACTCGAGAACTGCTCCGCCGAAAAGTTGCCGAAATTTCAATGAAGGAGATAAGTTGCGAAGTGCATGAAAAATTGTTCGACTTTTCAATCAATGCGAAGGCGAAGTTGTCGGGTAATTTTGCTGAAAGTTCGGGGCTTTATGGCAAAGTAAATTTTCGGGTTTTGTAGTGAAAAGTAAGTCTGCATTTTAGCGGGTTAAAAATGGACGGAAATTTAAGAACGGTGCAGAGGAAATTGTATTTTAGTTGGCGGAAATTCAGTGTAAACGTAATCTCGGGGTTTATGTTTTGTGAATGCAAAAGTGAAAAGGTTGGAAGGTAATATCGGTGCAATGTTTACTATTTTTAGAGTAAAAGTAATAGGAAGTATTTGAGGGTTTTAGTTTGTTGCAATGTATATTTAATTAGAAACTAGTTGGATGAATAGAGTAAAATAATTGTTATTGATACGCTACAAGTATAAGAACTTCTGATACATATTCAATAGTCTAAGTTTAAATAAATTATTGGTGTATTTCAGCTCCATAACTATTGGACCTAATCTACAAAGTTTCCATTGAACATAAACCATTTCCAAACACCAACGTATTAATATAATCCCAAATATTCAAACTGTGATTCTGAGTAGGAAACTTGATGTCTCAAAAAACTGTTATTTTTAAAGGAAGCATTTCATAATGCATAAAGAATGTAGTCCCACCATACTTGAATGTAAAACAAATGTCTTAATAAATTATTGTAATTAAGCAAACGAATAAAACACTTTTAATTTTCACAAGAAAACATTCTTCAATTAAAGTTCCGCATTATTAAAACTGCCCATTAAAAAAATGCAGTTCAAGATCAAAAGGTCAAAAGATCTTCATTTTATTAAAAAAAAAACAAAATAATGATTTAATTTCCACATTAAGGATACTCGGTCATGTGTAGCGGAGAAAGCAGGACACACAATAAAATATATGATCTTAAATTATCGCAATATCTGAAAGCACTTGTCTAATTATTGTTATAACAGGTTGAGCTAAGCATGAAATATTATAAAATCTTATCTTCACAGTATTGAAACATACCTATATATATTTTAATGCTTGAACTCGTGAATTTACTTTTCATGATAGAAAACAAGCACCAAAACTTTTAATTTCAATCGAGTCTCGTTTTTCAAAGGCACAACTTATTCTTTATAGCATTCTCTATAAGTTCATTCTCTATAACTCCATTTCAAAATGATGAAATTTCATACTTCAATAACATTAATTGTACGATTGTTTATTATATTATATATTTCGTTTTGTCTTAATTGTAAAAGTGACTTGTGATTAAGTTTACAGAAAAAATCAAAATTTTCATCGATCAGTTTGTAGAAAGGGCTTAAAACAATAAATTATGACTTTCAAAAACGAACATTAAAAGTTTCGCTATATTTTGCCTACCAGAAAAAGTAGATTCCCTTCAAGCATTGAAAAATAAATATTGTTACCTTTGCATATTGTGAAAATGCGGTTTTATAATATCTGAAAGCGTAACAATATTTTTGCACAGAAGTTATAACAATAATTAGACTAATATTTCGAAAAAATACTCGAATTTATACTGTATTGTGTGATCCTCGTACTACAAAAGAAGTGTTTTACGATAAAACACTTTATGTCCCGAATTTTAAAACATATAGCATTTTAAATCTCAACCTATTGTTTTTCAAAGAAATTGAAAACAATACCTTTATAACTCGCTTTTAAATTTTAAATTGCAGCTTTTAATATTCTATTTCGTTTATTAATTCACTTATTTTTGGACAATATTCTGGATATTTTGTTTGGTTTTTATGTTCGAGGTTTTGATTTTTGGGTTTTCAATTAGGAACAATGAATGAACTTATTTTGGGGCAATATTTTGTTTTCCTTTTGTGATATTTTTGTCGTTGTATTTGATTTGTGGGGTTTTCGATTTTTGATATTTTTGATTTTTTATTATATCTTAAACGACTATCAGCACTCTGAACATTTCAGCAAAAACCGTTTGATTCGTCGACACAGCCTCGAATTCTCTTCTACCTGCGCGCGTGAATGTTTGCCATCACTGGTTCGGGCTTAGAGGCGCAATCAAAGTTCGCTCAAACGAAATACCAACCTGCTGCGAGGACTGAGTACCGTGCCCACTTCTGATGTCTGATGGTGAAATCCCGTGCCGACTCCCACTCGTCTTCCGGTTCCCACTGAAATCGGCTGCGACACGGCATGATCTGCAAGCGAAAACCCGAATTATCGTGGGATCGGATAAATCCGCTGCACAATGTTCCAGACGCTCGGCTTGACGGCTCGGCGGGTGTCGCGACTCGCGGAACGTGATTTTGACAAATAGCGCCCCCTCGCGCCGGCTAAAAATACGTCGCTCGCGTCACGTTTTCGGCTTCGGCTTTTTCATATTTCCTTCTCGGCCTGGTCGCACGCGCGCCCGAGTTTAACGACAAAATTACCATTTTAATAGCACTCCGCGCGTCTATTAGTTCGTTGCGTCAAAAGTGATAGCAGCGACACGACTCCGAAACGGATTCGAGCGAATTTCGACTTTTCGCAATCGGGACTTTTCGTACGAAAATTGCTGAAAAAAATTCCAGGCTGGATTTATTACGTGAAGGCGAATAGGAATAGTCATTCGAGTCTAAATAAATCGCAGAGGAGCGAAACTTGCACGTAACAGCCGGACCGAGAAAAATGGGACCGCCTCGGTTCTAATATCGTTATTTTTCGAGCGATCTAACGTGCTTAGAAAATTGCTATTAAATAGACGGTTTTACGTTTACGTGTGTACACTTCGACTTTCTCTGCGCCCTAATAATGCCTTATAATTTGTTACGTATTCCCGCACATTCACGAATGTCAATCACGAACGAGATTAAATGTTGTAGATACGTTGCCGGGAAACATTACTTACATTGTAATGCAAACGTAATGGTAAATACACTTTCGAGCCAGCTGATTACTGGTTCATAAATACGATGGACGCGATCGAACTTTCGGTGTATAATTAATTGCGTAATGTTGTTTATTTATTGCGGCGAAAGAAGTGAGTGTTTGTTCGATATTTATTTTCATTCGTTTATCGCGAACTTTTGCATTTTTATTCGAAAGTAGAAATTGAGTACAATCAATTTCTATCTATGGAAAAAATTAGTTAATGAAACAATACTGTTTAAATAATTCGACTTTGCAGTAGATGTATTATTCAAAGCAATATGTTACATTGATCAATTATTTGTCAACTATCATCCCAGTCAAAAGTCAATTTTTATCGCATGCATTCCCGAGAACCGGGAATTTCAAGACGAATACGAATAAATGGAAAAGTTATAGTGATACATTAAAGGTTACGCCCGAGTGGCTGGAGTGAGTTACGACGCTGCTCGGCAGGTATTTCATGAACCCAAGTACTCATCGACCCTCATAATCTGCGATCGTACACACTCACGAATACGAGACCGGGCGGTTAAAAAATTTATCTACAAATGTTGGTTATTCTACGTGTCGGCGGATCAACTGCAAAATTCAGCCAACTCAAAGTGCGAACAATGTTATCTGGACGGTAACTTTTAAAGTGAACTACGATCCTAGAACATATGTTGCTGTAGATAAACGATGAAAAATAGGCTGAAAATCTTTTCAGATGAAAAGGTTTCTTCTTGCAACAAAATGTTCACTTTTTTACGAACAGAATCACGCCGGTAGAATAATTCATCAGTTTTTTTAATTCTTTATTTTTCGATTTGAATTTGTAACAAAAATTGATCCAAGCAAAATGATCGATTTCAAAAATGGTTAAATTTACCAAATATTTCGCAATGCTATAATATTGTGCAAAAAATCGTTCATTTTGACGAAATTTAAATTACCAAATTACTAGTTTAGGTAATTTCAGATTTTGTTTTTCTCTCGGTATGCGTGTGTTAAGCTAATTATTCCGCGATTTTTAAGGCGTTTTTAAGGAGTGCATTGCACGACAGTATGACATCAGTTGCAATGTTGATGGACTCGTTACGTCTAGCTGCTGGAAGAAATGCCGTTCGATGTTATGAAACGGAAGATAGCTCCGAAATCAGCCAAGCGGAAAAAATCATACACGGCGTTGCGCTGGGCTAGATTAGCCAGCAGATTAGCACGAGTGGTTGCGAACGAGGTTGCGATTGATTCGGAAGCATTTTCGTGCATGTGAAAATGCAGTTTCAAAACAACATTCCGCGTGCGTTGAAATGAGCAAGCACTCTCAAAAAGCATTCTGAAAAGGAAATATTTCGTTTCGTTTTCAATTTTTCAGCGAAAAATCTTCAATTGCCAATTGTTTTCTTTAAAAACGTTATTGACTTGTCATTTCGGATTATCCCTCTTGGTTTGCAAACCGTCTGCAGCGTCGCATCGATTCGAATTGTTGCAAAACAAAAGATTAATTTAAACACGACGAATGTGATGTTAGGGCTGATTCAATTTACTGTAGCGCTTGGTACTGATAGTGAAATTTACCAATTCAATAAATTGAGTCTGATATAAAAATAATTGCGCCATGAACTGCAAAATGCAATTGCAATAGGTTCACTGCACCGGACTGGCATAGTTTTCGTCCAATATTGTTGTGCACAAATTTCGCGAAATAAAATTGCATTGTTCGTTATGGCCGATTTTCATTATTAATTGCATTCGAGAATGGTAATTGTAGTTGTATTTAATTAATTATTTGAATACAGTACTCTTTCACCATTAAAACAATGTAATTATCAGTTGTATTGTAACTCTTTCATCATTAAAACAATGTAATTAACATTTTAAAGTAACTCGAAATGAGTTGTCATTTTTAGGAAAAACAGCTCTTGAAATTCACATTGTGCAAAAGTTTGCCAGTTAAATAACCATTATGAGCGCGAAACGCAGTAAAAGAGTACTAAAAACACAATTGTTATTGGAAGAGTGCATTTCAGTTAAATTATTATATCGATTTCGTATAATTTCATGGAGTACGTAAATTTCGCGTTACAAATGAGTTTCGTGTTTACATTCGATCGTTCGTAATACGAACGCGATGTACGCGAATCGATTCCTCAGCATTACGATTTATCAACATTTGGAAGAAATTGATATTAACAAAGAGCTGCCACTTGAGACTTACTTTCTGATTGACAAACAAGCTCACTTAAATGGAACGAGATCATTTGCTTCAAAATGAATTTCACTTTTTGCGGATGCTACTCAACCGTTCCAATTGATAAATTCTAAGCGGAGTGATTTACGTTCCACGACACATTTCCAACGTTTAATGTCGTTATTTTAAGAGATATTTTCTGCACCGTTTCATTCAAACTCTACTACTAAAACCAGCCAGAAATGTTACTTACATTTTTGGCACAATATTTACAGTCATTTAAAATAATTTTAAAAAATCCACTAATACAAAAATGAATGGTTTCAACACCATAAAAACGCCTTAAACATTGACCATTTAAGTGGTCGTCCATTTTCGTGACTCTGACAAAACCTTCTCATGAAGTAAAGAAATTTATGTGAAGGGAAGTTCGCAAAAAGTTCAGGCGAATTGAACTTGCCATTTCTCCGGATAAACATCAATAGACCTTAATTTCGCAGCGTGAAATTAGCTACCAATTTTTCGGTCATATTGTACATTTACGCTAAAAATACGGGCTTCGTGTTTTTTCCGACATTATTAAAAGAATATCTCAAAATAACGTTTCACGTGGTAATAAACGTGGAGTAATTTAAAAACTTTTATATAATTTGTCGTAATGAAATGAAATGCTGAAAAAAGTTGCACCAAACGATACGAGGGATCGTACAATCTCGAAGTTGATTTTATTTGTTATAAACAAAGGCGGAATTCCACGTGCTTCGATGTCGGCGAAATACCGAAAGTTGAATCCGCATCCCTTATTGATCATTATATTAGAACGACTGCAAACAAATACCGCTCTATTTATACCTTATTCGTCTGTTTAATAAATCAACGCACCCGTACATACACGTGCCTGAAAGCACCCGGTTTATTAATAGAAGTGATTACGCGCAGAAGCATTTTATTGTTATTATATTTGCATGTCTACGGTCCAATTCAAACGAATTCCATTATTCCTCGGTAATTAACGACTTGGGGCACAAATGATAAAAATACAGAGTCTCGAACAGTTCGACTTTTTCCCACAAAAACACGCCAGCCGACTCGTTAGTAGTGGCAGAAATGCACGGGTCAGAAAACAGAGCCATTTTCCACGCCTCGGATTCAATTATAACTCGACTGTAAATCGAGCCGCAAAATAATCGCGGGATTTTTGGTTGTCGTCAAGACTGGCCGTTTCCCTCGACTTCTCTGCGCATTGATTTACGCGCGCAACTGCAAAACAGAACGCAAAAGAACCGAAAAAAGGGCTCAATTTGAAATTAAAATGAGCAACACGGAACTACCCGCTCTCGCACGTGTTACGAGCGAAATTGTAGCCTAACAAACCTCGGAGACGTTAATTACCCCGCCCCCCATTTCACGGCAACGGCTAAAAATTTGCTCGATTAAAACCGGCAGCGAATTCCCGCTTTTCGTCGAAGCCCGCCCGTCTTGATTTATCTCGGTCGGCGAACAATCGGCCCGGGATCTTGGCCGGCTCTCGACTGTAAAGCGAAAAACAGTCGAGCGCGCCGCATGCACTCTACGTCTGACTAACGTGAACGTCAAATAACGGCGCCCGATTAATTTCCTGAAAAACAAATCCAATCAACGTCGAACAAAGGTTAGGACGACGCCGACGCCAGTATTCGCTGAAATCACGGTTACCGGGGTTGGAAGGGGAACGTCAACTCCGCAGAGGGGAAAGCCGAAAATTTGCGCGGAAAACGTTGGGTATGTTGACAAACTTTTTTTTGGAACAAAAAATATCTGAATTATGAATAATTATTCTGAGGATAGTGAGAAATAGTGATTTCGGTATTTGAAACTGGCTATCCGTTTGGCGGACGCGGACAATGGATTTATTGTTACTGACAATCAGCTTGTCTAAAAAAACATGCATAAAAACGACGATTCTGTTTGTTGCAGACCTACAAGGTTGGGTGCAGTGATTTATATCTGCGGGTGACAATAGTCCAGCCGGTTTTATTATTTAGATGGTATTTCTGGCAAGAGTAAATATGAGTGAACTTCAAATTTTAAATGTCGACTTTTTATATTAATATTTTATAATGGAAAATAACAAATTGTCGGTATTGTCAATACCCATACAGACATTAAACATGGAATCCACGTGGATTCTACGTGGAGGAACATTCGAACGTAGTTTCAACGTAGATTCCACGTCGAATCTACGTGTTTTAGAGGTGCGTCTGTTAGGGATAGTTTATTTTGACGATGTATTATGTAAATTATTATCGAAAATTAACTTTCGCAAATGACGATTACATGATTGAATTGAAAAATGTATTTTTAGATGTGGTATAATATTAGGTTTATGATGTTTTAGAATGGTTCGGCAGAAAATATTTTTAAGAGTTTGAAACGGGAATGGTAGAGAAGCTGACGAGTTTTTGTGTGCGCGCGAATCGGGATCACGAGGTCGGGACCGGTCAGGCAAACATCAATTTTGAAATAAATTAACGACGAGGCGGATTCTGTAGCGAATTGATTTTTTATTATTAAGAGTGTGCAGGTTGGCAAGGCTTGATAAGCATTTTGATGAAAACAAAGTAAATATTAACCCCGCGTAAGCGGACCTTGTAATTTCCGTTTAGAAACAACAAGGAACCGTCTCTAGGATGAAGTAATATTAGTTGTACACGGAATTTGAATTGCAAAATGATATTTAAAGTGTGCGCTCGCGAAAGCCGGAAACACTTTATTAATTTTGCACGCATCGCAAAACTAGACGGCGAAATATTTTAATTTCGTACGCGTGCAACCGGGGCGTCGAAATTTGCGCAATTTAAACAATTTTTGCAAAATGGATGTCGTTTTAATTGTTTTACAGCAAAATTGAGTGCGACCGCAGCATAAATGACTTTTTACGATCGAGTGGAATAATGATGAAGGTGGATGAAAATTGGGTTGACGAAATTGCGCAGTGGGGAAACGAATTAATCGGTGTAACGTTCGGTCCGAAATGTTTTTTGAAGTTCTGCAGTAACTCGTTTCGGTCTTTGAGAGAAAAACCGCTTTTATATTCGATGAAGATGGTTTAAAACAGCGGCATTATCGCATAGTACAATTCCTTGGTAACCGACGTTTTTTCCTAACTGCCCAAGGAATCGTGGCATGCGACTCACAAAACATAATGTGATAAAATGGAACGAAGAACATAAAGGATGCGAAATTGCAGAATGATAAAAAGTTGGATATTTTCTTCGTGGATAAATAGTATTCACTCAGCTTCGATGAAACTTTTTGCTACAGATGATAAGTTTTACTGTGATAAGTAAATTCGTTTGCAACAGATGAACGGTTTTTCTTTTTACCACGTTTAATTTATATCATTCAAGTTATTTTTAGTGTGAGTTACAATTTCCTCGCGTTTTTGCCCTGGCTACAATCTAATTTATAGTAATCCAACGAAAACCCGGAGGTGTTCTACCGTAACTTTTTTATTACAAAATTTAGCTTATACGGAGACTAAGTTTAGCTGGTTTTGAAAATTGTCATTAAATATAAGATGCTAGTTTTGAAACACTTCATATTATATAAAAATAGACGTGAAATGTTTGCGAGATCAATGAAAATGTTTTCAAATAGATATATCAGTTAATAACTACTGCTATAAATGAAAAATAAACAAAATTAAATATATCCTTTACGCGAGTAATAAAATTAACTGCGAAAATATGAATACTTATTCATAGATGTTTATATACAATTTAAAATAACAGTTACAATGAAAACTTGTACATTACAGTAAATTGCGATTGATAAAACCTTATACTATTTTTCTTAAAATTTTACTTCCTCAAAGAAAAATCCTACAAATATTTATAGTCTAACTGTTCAGTTAACAGAATTTCCTAACCTGTAACCTTTTTCTCAAAATTCGCTTAAGATGGGACTATCGTGAAACAAGATAAAATATTTATTACACGAAATAAATATTGTTTG
>JABFPB010004856.1:0-14175 GCA_022817645.1 Ceratoteleas bidentatus
GCCCCTCCCGGTGGGCCCGCGGGCGGGGGGCTGTCGCGCAGAAGAAGACCCACTCTGGTATTCCGGTGGCGCCGGCGGCGGCATTGCATCACGTATGGCGAGCGGGGCTATAACGTGGGCCATACGTTTGCACGCAGTCATGGATACGACAAAAAGTCAGCGCGACTACTTTCGGATGTCGCGTTTTGACAGGGGGGCTGACTAGTCGAGCTTAGGAATCTATTTTCGCGGACCATCGGCGGTGGTTTTTTCGGTGGGAGAATTTTGGGGTGGAGGGTATTAGGGGTATGGGGAAAGGGAGGTGGATTTGGATGTTGTGGTTCGAGGTTATACCCATATAGACACCGAACATGGAATCCACGTGGATTCTATGTAGAGGAACATTCGGACGTAGATTCGACGTAGATTCCCCATCGAATCTACGTGTTTTAGAGATGTGTCTGTTTTGGTTATGGTGTTGGACGATTGGGGTAAAGTGGGAACGAGGATGAGGGAAAAGCAGAGCATCGAGTGTCGTTCAAGAGTGGGAGAAATAGTGGTTGGAGAAGAGTTTAAGTGTTTCATTAAAGTTGGAATAGTTAATGTGTTAGAAGAATGATGTGGAAGTGTTCTGTTAGGAAGACTGCAGTGAGGCATAGGAAGACTCTTGGAAATATTCGATTTGATTGAAAAAGGTCTTTTTGAACGAGAATTGTTTCGTTGAGAGCATGTAATATTTTGAAGAAAATTAACCTTTTCATTTCAAATCAGCAGTAATTTCCAATAAAAAACCATGGGTTTTAAAGGAAAAAAGTATTCTTTTTCACATAAAAAGAACGTCTATCATAAAGTGTACACTAAGTTAATTATTTGTGTCATGATTCGAAAAATCATTTTTTTGTAAATTTTTTTCTAATTTTGATATAAGGTTTATTAAGTTTTTATTGATAATTTAGCAAAGTTTCAACTTTCTCAGCCGTACCATAATCGATATATTAAATTTCAAAGTTTCGAAGTTTAATATAGGCTAACCGTAAAAACCTGCAATATTTTCTTTGGTCAGGGCGAACATTTATTATATAGAATTTGGTTAAAAAACTGTAATATGAAGAAGACACTGACAAAGAATCCATCTTACCAAACATTTGTTTTCAGAGTTTATGAAAAGTCCTATCCCTATTAATTACTCTACTAGATCTTGTCTATAAAATCTATTGGATCTGAGGAGTTTGTCCAAAAATTGTCAAAACTGTCGTACGTAAAATTTTGAATATCGAAATACATATTCGTTTCATGCACACAGTGATTAATAATAATATAGATTTTGTCTACTTTCCCTGCAAATCTATTAGCTTTAAAATAATTTTTATTTGGGTTACTTCAAGACGATCGAAAATGAAAACTTGTTTTTTAATAAACAGTTCATATTCCATCTCCGAAATAACCCTAAATAGCGATTACCGATCGAAAAGTGCGATTATCCAATCCGGATCGTGCAAGCGTCGACGGTTAAACGTGGAGAATCATTCATGATCCTCAATTAAACAAACGTCGGCAACAGCGTAAGCAATCAAGGAGTTCAGACTCGTCTAATCTCGTCTTGGAAGTTGCGGTTCGGTTTCACTTTAAATTAAACGCCATTCCTCTCAATTTTTCCCCAGCCCGAAGTTCGCCGAACGCTTTTGGCGTTACGACCATCGACAACTTCCCCGGGCGCCGTAAAATTACGATTCAGCACCACGAGTCGGACTTTGCGCCCGCGTTGATCGAAGTTCCGCGCATTAAACCGCAAAGCAATTGCAAAAGGACGAGCCGCGCCCGTTGTTTATGCCAAGGCAACCGTACGTGTCGGGTTCTTTGGCGGCGAGGTGTCCGGTCACGCCGTAAACAGTCGGAAAATGAGGCTGTCGAGCGGGAATTGAATTGATGGATAAGTGGAAATCATTGTCCATAATATGTACAGACATTTTAGAGAGGAATGTCGATTTCCAAAGAGACTTGCATGCAAAGTCAAAGTTTTGCATTTGACGCAATTAAAAATGAAACATATATGGCCCATATATGAAGATAAATAAATCAAGACAAATAAAGCGTTTTAAGTTGTCAAACGTTTGGATCTATGAAAGATTCATGAATTATTCATGATTATTTTTCTTCTCTCACAGAAGGATTCTTGTTCTGACAATAGCACATTTTTAACAGTGTGGTTTAAAAATGCTCTGACTGTTTGAAACTGAGAAACTGCAACAAAAATGTTCAGATATTTCAATTTAAAGACTAAAATGTAATACAAATAAACGGTTGATCCGTTAAATAGTGTTTCTCATCGATTTTTACAAAATTACGTTGAACTACACATCTCAGTATAATAAAATATAAAACTGCAACATTTTTTTCATAAAATTGATTTGTTACCGATTTTTGAAGAAGGGTTACCTAAATCTGCAATTCTCCTCTAAACTCCTTTCAAATTTTAATCTAGCTTTCTCGTATGTTTACTTCGTTTTTCCTCATTTCCATTATTTCCATTTTATAGACGTCCTTAAAATGCGACTGCAACTATTCTCTCTTTTAAACACTCCATTTGACACTTTCCCCGATAAAAACTCCAATAAACAAACCTTCAATTTGACCGCGCGAAGCGAAACGTATTTTGCTAATTCCACGCCGCAATTAAACCGCCGACTCTGGCTCGATTAGATCAATCATCGGCGCATAGCGAGTCGCGCGTTCGTGTGTGTTTTCGCGTGGCGTTCTTCTGTCCAGCAAGCTGCGTGACAGCTAATATCCGTCCCGGAAGCCAGTAGCTTGACATTCCCCACGCGAGCGCCGACTAAGCTATCGCGCTCTAATATTAAAGCAGAAAAGTCCATCGTCGCCTGCACTTGGTCTGACGCGTCGTTGACCATCGCTACTTTTTCCCTGGCGTCCCGCGCCAATCGTTCTCAAGCCAAGGCGAGCGTGTATCAGCGCCGCCAACTGATTCGTCCGATTTCCCTCGGTGATTAATGAGTTTGGCGCCGTAGGTTTGCGACGACTTCGACCCATATGTTCCTCGGGGCTTTCACGAAGCCGCAGCGATGATTAATAGAAATTTGACTTTTATTATTGGATTCCTTCCGGTGTTCCAATTTCTTGAGGGATTTTGGATTTTTTTCGAGAAGACTCACGTTTGAAAAGCGCATTACTGAATCGATTATTATGATAATTATTTTAATATTTTGTTATACGAAGAAAAATGGTGGTTTTTAAGTCGCATTTTAAGCCACGTAGTGTCTGATTTTAAGACACTACTCAACTTAATTTTGTGCTTTAAAAAAGTTGTAATTTTATCACAGATGCATTTAAAGTTTCGAACATTAACTTTTGTATTCCTAGAGAAATCTTCTGTATTTTTATGATAATCCCAATAACTAAATCTTGATTCAATTGTCGAAAGTCCAAATTTTAAATATAATTTCTAAACTAATCGATTTTGCAATCTCGTAACACTTCCATCGCCAAATAAATTCTCCTTTCAAGAAACTTTGATTCTCATGCAAGTTGAAAAGTTACAACGCCGTAATACCCCATATTACATTAAAAAATTTTTTTTTATTTTGTTTAATTTCCAAACCCTGATTGAGTACCCCGACGACCGGGTGTTTGGTTTCCTCCCTACTTTTGGACCTGCACAATCTCGATTCGTCATTTGACTTATGTGCACGCAAATGGAGATGCTCGCGATAGAGTGTACGTCAAAAGAGTAATAACCAAATTCAATATTGGCCCTTTTCAAACGGCCAGTCGAACGACGATCAAAAAAAGCGGGAAAGAAAAGAAAAATGAAAATTCCACCGAAAGACGGCACTGTCAGCGCCAGAGACCGAGTCGCGATACGCTTCATCGTGTTTGCCGTGTTACGTCGCGACGTTCTTTGCATTGAGCGCCGTAATGTAGACTTACATTTCGTACATCGAAAAAAAAAAAAAAAAAAAAAAACGACAACGAAATCCGAATTCGCGTCCGAAGAACACGCGTGTTTATGCTAAGCCCCTTGCCACCTCATCGACAGTCTTTGCGTGCACCCGCCTTTTTGGCCCCCTTTGTGCCGTTTTTTACGTTTTTGCTGCCGTTTTATGAAAGTCAAATGCTCATGGGGAAACATGTACACCGCGCGTCATGTTAAAATGTGTGTCGCGAGGTAACGTGCATTTCAATGAAACCCTCTTTATATCGCCATTTTTTACAGATATTTCATTCCCCGCGGATGAAATGGTCATTAATCTTATCGAGGAGCTCGTTTAGCATGTAAATCTCTCATTAAACGGGCGGACTCGTGTGAGAAAAATGGGCTGAAATATTGCCCGAGTTGAAAATATAATTCGACCACGTGTAGATCGATCGCGAATTATTCGGCGCGATTTTTTTGGGGGGAGGGGGAATTCAGGGTTTTTGGGACAAATTCTGTTGGTTTTTGGATTTGTCGCCGGACTTTGCGGGGCTATTTTAACACGAGATTAAACAAAGATAGAATTCGTCGCGGAAAAAGTGGCAGATCGTCGAACGAATATGACTCCGACGAGACAATCATGCGACGAAGTGTGCCGTAAATGAAATGGCATTGGACGCGATCGGAATGATGCAATTACATTCCGATTGTCCCGCGGCTTGAATAGTCTTTCGATTGATTGTAGTCGCTGCTGTATTGACTTGTTAATTAGTCGGCGGATCCGACTTTAAAGACGCAACTATATCTTTGTTCGGTGAAATTTCAATTACCAGAAACGTCGTAATATCTGGTTTCCCGATCAACAATACATTCTCTATTTATTCTCATTTTTCAATAATTATTAAAAATACAAACATTTCAGTGCCCTTTTTTCGTATAACTCTTTTTTAATACAGGAAAATATGGATGAGCGTTTTTTAAGCGATGGAAAATGATTTGTGGGTATTTTCGGGAACGGTTTTTGGTCAAATCATGTCTGTATGTGGCAAGAAACTGGTGGCGCGTTGCAAGTTTATGTTAATGGCGCAAGTGCGGGCCACAAGACACGCGATAGAAGCTTAATTGTTCCAGATGAAAATTGCTGAAGCGATAAGCGAATGTCAATCTCGGCAGCTGGTGGGAGAAGTTGAGACAAGTAATACCCCGAAGAAGATTCCTATGTAAACGCGGAATTTCGCTCGACGGAAAGGTGAAACTTCGTTTGGGTTAATGTCGATTAGTGGTACATCTGGACGGTTCCACATCTACGTCAAATTTGCGGGATCCGAGTCGCATCAATGAAATGAGAATCACCCGGCGCCATTCTACTAATGACGTCTTTCTTTGCGCGGCTATAATTTGCAGTTAATCTTTGCACTTGCTGGAAAGATTTCACATTTTCCAATCCCAGGGACGATTTTTTATAACGAAGTTCAAACATTATATGCTGTATCTAGAACTGTGATACATTGGGAAAATGTGTTTGAATTTTTTTATTCGAAGCAAAATTTTGAATATATGAACGAGGAAAAAATATTCAAACTAAAGATTTGTTTAAGTGAAGTTTCTATGTGTGTCGATTGAGAAAAATATGCGATTACATCTATCAAAACTGAGATATTTGAACCTGGTGTTAAAGCTGTAATAACCGCTGTTACTGATTAACTGATTGTTTTAACAATTATCATATTAATAAGTCCTTTTTTAAACGCTCTAAGTGGTTCTGTACGCAATGAAACCTACCTGCTTTTACCGATGATTAATACATTTATGGTTTCATATGTATTAAACACATTTTCAGACAAATTAAATTATTAATATACATTTGAACGCGGCGCATTCTATAATTTCAATGAATTGGCAAATTTACATATGCAATGATGGATATTTACTTAATGTCTGTAACGTTTTACACAAATAACTAAAATTAAATTCACAACGAGTTCTGTGAAAGTAACAAAAAATTCTGTAAAAGTACAATTAAAATGCAATTTCTCCGCTGTGCATTCTTAATCTTACCGTCACTGAGAAAATGCTTCTGTAATAAGGGAGGAAAAATCAGTTCTTTCATGACATGACTTTTAGGTGTACACACTGTAAAAAACGAAGTTGAATTTTTAACCAGGTTTTCTAGCAGTTCGAATTAAAAATTCCAGTGTTTATCCTTTAATATTCTAGCTCGACTTTAATTTTAAAGTTCAACTTTACATCTGCGAGATTCTAACTTCTATAATTTTGCGAATTTTTTCCAATGTATATTTTTTAACAAGTATCGATATGAAATAAGTTGCTTTTGTCAGCATACCTAAAAATGCTATTATTTAATGATTAAATATCAACATTGATTTGACCCACTTTCATGTGAAAAGTAATTGATTTTGAATCCTAACCTCAATCCTGTGACATGTCAAATGATTGGGAAACTCCTGCGTTAAGTAATCAACAAAATGTTTGGTAGAATCAACCAAACTTTTGCTGACCAAATAATAACAAAATTCTTTGGTTGATTTAACCAAATATTTCCCTGCATGTACATATAATTATTGTCACACAGTGAAAGTCATATTCTGACGAAGAAAGAACTCTATGTCCCCAACATTGAAATTCTCACAAAGAATCCTTGCGAACCATAAATCTTGCTGGTACAAACAGAAGACATTTTCGTCCAACTGGAAAAGCTATTCTAAGAATACTACAGACGATTTTTTCATTGATCGCTACCTTTAGAACTTATACGAATTCTGTAATAATGCATAAACTTTTAATTGAATTATTTTATAAACAGCCAGACTCCTTTTATCAACGCTTCCAACTCTTCAGGACCATTTCGCGAGTATTTCTTTTTAATTTACTCTCAGCATCGACTGAGATACGAAAGATAGGTCACCGTAAGAAATGCCGCGAGATTTTGATCTAAACGACGACTCCGCCGCACCGCGAAACCTCGCTGGAACTTCTGTTCGGCTTCACAGTAAACAAGTATATAATTCTTATTCATATCTCAAGCGTTTTATCTCGCGGAAGGGACGCTCGATATGCGCGAACGTAGCCGCGCCAGTCTCGCTAACGAAAGGATTTACGGACTCCGAGAAATCCAGCGCTGCTTTTTCCCGGACGTGCTTTTTTCTTCGCCTTCGTCTTCCTCGCGATTTCGTCGGCAAAAAGGGCCAATCTTCGACGACGAGCAAGTTTCGCTCGTCGGCTCGTCACTCTCGAAACGGCGATATCCCGCGCGCAATTTGGCGCACGTGCCGCAGGTATTTTGAATGATGATCCTTTCGAAACTTGCGTCGAAGTTGCAAACGGCAAGGCAATGTTATACATTGTTTTCGCGCGCGTCTAATTACCAAAATATTTAGTGGGATTCAAGCTCGCTAAACCTCGATATTAGCGCAATAATTGCCGCTTGTAATTCAAGGTGATTACTGCCTTCAGCGGCAATTAGATTTATGGAAATCGAGAAATAAGCGTAATCTCCGTCAGAGACGTTAATCCGGCCGATCGAAGACTTGCAAGCATATGGCTGCAATTTTTGGAAACGCGCCGAGAATGTGTAATTACATGTGTAAATGTGAATGTTGTAGTCGCGAGTATTTCCGCAAGCGTATATTTACGCAATTTTATATCAAAGCGAAAACGCAATTGACAGTCTAAAGTCCCGTAATGTATGTTCTTGATATTGCATTACAGAGTACAATTTTGAGCGCGGGAACACATTTAATAACGAACGTAAACCAATGATTGAGTAAGAAAAATGTGATGTTTGATATAAATTCCAGCGTATTGCCACGTATTTAACGAGTTCGGCAGTTTGCTATGAAAGCTTAATAATTATGTTGATTTATTGTACGCGGATATGAATTTGTAAATTTTGACGATTGTGATCGAGTGCGCGAAAATTATCGGAATATGTGAGCGCGTTTGTGCTGGAAGAATGGCGATAAATAAATTCATTCCGCTACAATAAAACTCAATTAGAAATGTTATTTCGGCGTGCAAACTGATACAAGTTTTTTGTAAAATAGTTGTGGCCCGCGTGGTTGAAGTATTCTATTTTTGCGATGAAAGCTTTTGTATCAGTGTTTCCCTTTTAAACTGCGTTAGCGACAACACGAAGTTTGATTTCGAGTTTGACCATAATTACGTTAACGGTTCTCCATTAACTGCAGCAGTCTATAAATGTCATCTTTAATATCCGTCAAAGTCAGATTTAATCCCATTTGTTATCACAACACATCTAATTAAATGCGCTCGTCACTCGGACCCGTCAGACACAACTATTTACGGTATGTTACATTATTACGTATGTAAATATGTGAACGTTTACCCTTCAACGATTAAAAGGGTCCTTGTTCTTGCTGGATGGAATGGTCGAAATGAGGTTACTCATGAGAGTTCCAATCGATCTAATTTTCAAGCATGCATGTTTACGGTTTATCTATGATATGAAGTAAAAAAGGTATAACGTTTATTTTAGAGTGTGTCGAAAAAGGGTTCTTTTCGAATTGTGACAGTGGGGTGTGAAAATTTAATAAATTTAAATCTATCTTAGATATCGGAACCGATCTCGGAACTGATTTTTCGATGGGGTTAATCAGTAAAAAACAGGAATTAAGACACACGAAAAAGCGTCTTAATTCCTTAAAAATGTCTTAAATTTAGACACAATATGTCTTATTTTAAGACACTTTTGTAAGACGTCTTAAAAATGTCTACAAAAAGTGTCTGAAATTAAGACACTTGTTTTAGGGGTGAATAGAAATTAAAACAAACGAATGAGTTGTTTTGTTTGAGTCTCGACGTTAACTTTATTTTATTTATTTTTTAGGTAAGCAATCGAAAGACATTGAAAGCAATAGAAACCTCATTGCTTTCAAAGACTTTCCATTTCTCTCGGACTAATACAAAAGTTAATATAAAAAACCACTGAAAGCCGTATTCTTATTTTTTCTTTTTTATAGGGCAGAAAATTTTAATTTGTGGAGCAGTTTACAGTTTTTACGGCAGTTTTATGCAGTTCATTGCGAAATTTCTGTTTTTGTCTAACTGATCTGTTAAAATTTTCAAATCTCTTAAAACATTAACATTTTCAAAATTTTATGAAGTTACTAACTTTCTTGAAAGACAAAAATGATTGAATTATCGAGTCTTCAGGGCTATTTTCCCCTTTTTTCCAGAATTTGACAGAAACATGGTTAGCGGTGATTAAAACGCAATGCTTCACGAAACTAGCCCGGCGATATGTTATTAAGAAAACACGTCTATACCGTCGTTAAGAATTTACACCGCGCTTATATAAATACGAACATCAATTGCAACTATTAGCGCTGTAGTTGCGTTATACCATTGCATTTGAAAGCATGTAACATAAGCAAGAATGAGGAGAACGTGACGCTAAGATGTTCCTATATTTCCTTTGGCTAAGTGCATAGCTGCATACGAAATATCGTGGCGCGAGCGCGCGCTTACGGGAACGGTTCGATCGCGAGCTACTTTACGCCAAAGCGCCGCGGCTGAATTTAAACGGCGAAAACGACGCGATTAAATTTTGATCACCCGATGACGTTGTCGCGTGTAAATTCGTTCGGCGTAAATGCATCACAAAAGACGCAGCTCGGAAAAAGCGGCCTATGGAAAAGCAATAGATGGATCGGCAAAATAAACGGCACTGCGAAATATTGACAGTCCGCTATTATTCGAGACATTGCGGATGCATTTGTAAAGCGAATGACGCGCTGACAAAACGCGAAGATAAAAGTTACATCAATGCGCAAGTCTAATATTGTTGCACAAGTGCTGTAAATCACGTGCGACACGCTATTTACAAAATTCTGAAAACGGTTCTTGCGGTCACGTTTTTCGAGTCACTTTCCCTTTTTTGCGAGATTCTTTTTGGGTTAACTGAATGCGGCTTTGACACTGAAAAAATATTTGAATGGAATAGAAAATTGACGTGAATTCAGATGAATTCCAAAATGGCGAAATTTCGAACTAAAAAGTGAACATATCGAGAAATGATTATGTTAACTAACAATTTATAAGAAATTGTTACTAATAAGTCTGAACTCTTATATTTTCATCTATAAACAGACATTTTTTTATAAGTATATATAAATTATTAAGTATAAATAAATTAACATAAATTATTTTTTAATAATTTTTTTATAACAAGATTTTTTTATTTTATTTTTTTATTAATTGCCTTGCAATTTCACCATAACACGTTTGGAAACTATTGAACAAGATTTTGATGATGAGGTCATCATCACATCCAAACACAACCTTATCCAGCTTTTCGCGCTAAAATTAGTCGTAAAACGTGTGTCGCGATAAAACCCCTTTGCGCGCAGCGTCTTGAGACTTCTGAACAATGTTTAATAACGTATGTCAGACGTTTAACTGAATAATTCACCAGTCAATATAAAGTAACGATGTAGCAGTTGATGCAGCAGGTCCCTACCGCGTTAGAAATTACTTTATTACGACGGCAATTCTTTTATCATTTACTGCCCGATAAAAGAGAGATCTTGAGGCGCCATTATTGTTATTACCGCGACTATGGAAATCGCGTCTGACAATTCCCGGCGAGTCTCTTTATTTGCATTAATTCATTACGCAGAGAGCGCGCGCAATTCTTCTGCTCGATTTCAGTTAAGAAATTGAAATGTCAATCAGGCGGAATAGTTTTCAGGGGAATAGTTCTGCGATTGTTTATTTATACGCGAAATTCTAAAATTTTGACTGACGGACAATTCAACGGTGATTTTATTTTGCAATGATTTTATATACGTAAAATGTATGTATAAGTATCTTCAGATATATTTTATCGAAAACAGTTTTTTTTTCTATACGTGTTTTGAAATATATTGAAATGAAAAATGTAAACTTTATAGAATATGACAAATTGTATTTAATATAATTTAAGAATTATCCAACGAATTTTAATATTTTATTTTTAATTTATAATACATTCTTTAGCGTTTCTTACACATTTGACAATCTTACGATTTTGACAGTTGCTAAATTTAATTCATTTTCGACGTTAAATTTTTAGTATTTAAGTAATGCTAAAATATCGTAAAAATATGGCAATAACATGTAGGTTACCAGTTGCAATTGCCTATATAGTAATATACATTAAATATAAATCAAGTAATATTTAAAAATATTTAATAAAATAATATTAAATATTTATTTTATTATTATTTTATTATTTGAATTTGAATTGAATTTAATATTAAATTCATTGTACAAATTTTCTTGCAGTTAAATTTCTACATTTCGCATTTGAGAATTTTTTTCATGTGGGGAACGAGAATTTTTTTTCATGGCTGCACCCGGGGACATCGAACGGTTCATAATGATTCGGTGTCACGCGTGACCAATCGTCGATAATATTCAGGACCATTCAGGACCATTAACAAATTTGGTCCCATCAATTCCGAAAAATCGATCCATCAGCGCGGCGTCGTCGAACAGCATCGCGCGGCGTGTAATTTATCTAACCTATCAAACGCCGTGCAGCGCGCCGGTAAATGTCGAAAAAACATAATTGTGTCGCAAAAATAAACTCGCATTGAATCCATACATATATCTACGTTACTACGCGACTCCGCCTATATATACCCGACAACCGCCAACCTACACCACTGACGCTGTACGTCACATACATCACCGTGGCGCGATTTTTTTATCGCGAAATTGAAACGCCGCGACTCTTTTCTATTGCCCGGACTGACGGGCGCAAAAATAGAAGTAATTACCCGTTTGTCAAAGCCAATTAATTCCGCCCGACAAAAATCCGACGTCTCTCAAACTGTCTCGAGCGTCCCGTAGCACTTAATCCCCGTCGTCGTTTCCTTTCCGAGGCGAATCCGCAGGAAACAAAAGCCCGATCGCGGCGACTCAAAATTGAAACCCAATAACGCTTCGGCGAGGAAGGAACGATAAATTAGCCGGCCGGTCGTAATAAAAAGCAATAACCCGGGCTCATCGGGCGTCCATTTTATTCCCCGCCGCGCGTGTCCCTCTATTCCACTTACGCAATTTCCATAAGCTTAATTTCCCCGTTTCTACGCAGCGCGGGGTTTACGTTACAGCATATGGTTCGGACATGGGGAGCGCCGGGCATTTACATGTCACTTATACACACTCCTTTTCCCATGGACGGCGCGCATTTCCCGCTGCAATCGAACCCACGCCAATCGCACTTAGCTTTTACTTTCCCGAGCCCGGATGAGACACGAGCAAATCGTTTTATTGGCTATGTGGAGTACAGTTCACTTAGGGCCGAAGTCGCGAGCGCATTTTTCACCGAAACACGAAAT
This sequence comes from Ceratoteleas bidentatus, assembly GCA_022817645.1. Lineage (NCBI taxonomy): Eukaryota > Metazoa > Arthropoda > Insecta > Hymenoptera > Scelionidae > Ceratoteleas > Ceratoteleas bidentatus. Next base: position 12,277 of record JABFPB010004856.1, read on the forward strand.
GGACGACGCGGGGGATGATCAAAGCACGGCTACGGAATATTCGAGTGTTCTCGGGGAGAGTTTCAGTAATTAGCGATCGAAAAGTGATGGAGTCTAGTGCGTGGTTAAGGGACCTTTACAATGTCGGAAAGGATCATCAGCAAATTGTAGCAAGAAAACGAGTGAATTTGAAAATTTATTAAATATGATAATGATTTTTCTATAGAAGTAAAGTAATTTTACAAAATAAAATATAAGAGGAAAAAGTCTGCAAAGATAGTGGGACAAAAAGGAGACTTTTCCGAAATCATAATGAAATTATAGAAAGAGAAATGAAAATTTGTTAAAGGTGGCGTTGACTTTTGAATGGATTTAATTTACAGATTAAAATGGATGATATAAAAGGAAATGAAAATAGTTTTTGAGTTTTTAATTCCGAGATAGGTCATGGGCCATTTAAAGAAGACATTGAAGATTAAATGGCCCATGTAAAGTCATAAGTTACGCAGAGAGGGGAATATAAAACAGGGCACATATTATATGATATTATTAAATGATAAAATAAAGGTATGAAATTGTATGAGAGGAACGATACGGTAGGAGTGTCGTCATTAAAATTGTTAACGAAACACGGTTATGACGAATTTCCAATGATTAACCTAAAAATACACGCTATAAGTGAAAAAGAATTTCGAACAAACATTTTACCAGACAATTCAATAACATCGTCCAAAGTTTGACACTGTTATGCGATTAATTACTAAAGTCAAACAATCCAACAATAGCATAATTCAACATGCAAATAACTGCAGAGCAATTTTCAAAAAGTAAAATTGTCGCTCTTATTAAAAGCTTTCATTAGTTATACCGACACCGTTTCATCACGTGTTGTAATGAAAATCATACATTGTTGTAAATAACAGAAACATTTGTTTGTTGGCATTCATATTTTAATGTAAACTTTACATTTTATACTTATTTAAACATAATAAATTATAACCCTGCAATTCAAATCATAACAAAAATTAATTGAAAATTGCAACATTTTCCTAATTTTAGCGAAGCAAATTCTGACATCCATTTTCTGGCGTTAATTCCGAAATTTCCCTGAATTCAGTTTTCACTGTACCTTACATCCAAATTTTTCTAAATTTCCACCCCAGACTAAATCAATACAAGCCAGTTCTACGTGGCCAAACTCTCGAAATCCATTCAACAAATAACAATCCAATAAGTTGTGCAACCGCATAAAAAACATCTCAGCCCCAATGACTCATCTCACGTCCGAAAAAATTGTCTCTTTTTCAATCGCACAAGTCATTCTTCCAAACAAACAGCCGTCGTAAAATCGGATTCCCATCAGCCCACATTCTAAAAAAATTGTAGTCAACAAATTGTTACTATAAATCAGCATCTGCAGTAAACATCAAAAAGAGATCGTAAAATGATCACAATCAGACCCAAATCGGTCCCATTTAGTCAGGTAAACTGACAATACATGTAACATATAATATGCAGCAAATATGGTAAATGAAACATGTATGCCAGCATACATTACGTATATGTTCATATGCCATAATACCGTCTATGGCATATCAACATACATTCCGCATTTATGTGACATTTATGCTGACATATATGGACACATATTCACACACATCTGCCAGTAATTTTTCTATCTAAAATATTATATAGTTCATTTAGTTTTGTTAGTTTTGTTAGTTTTGTTAGTTTCGTTAGTTTTGTTAGTTTCGTTAGTTTTGTTAATTTTGTTAGTTTTATTAGTTTCGTTAGTTTTGTTAGTTTCGTTAGTTTTGTTAGTTTTGTTAGTTTTATTAGTTTAGTTAGTTTTGTTAGTTTTGTTGATTTCATTAGTTTCGTTAGTTTTGTTAGTTTCGTTAGTTGTGTTAGTTTTGTTAT
>JABFPB010004857.1:0-14192 GCA_022817645.1 Ceratoteleas bidentatus
AGTTGCAAGTATATATATTTTATATAAAGTTGATCTGTGAAATTACACTGAGAAAAAACCGTGTAAAAATACACAACTTTTACACCACTACTGTTGTAAAATGACACCGCTAAATAGTGTAATTTTACTCAAGTTGGTGTAATTTCACAGATTTTGGTTTAAGTTTGCAGATCACAGCGATGTTTAGGAGGTTATGTCGTAGTGTTGCTACCAGTCGGTCCGACCGATCGGTAAATGTCTTGTAAAGTCTGACAAAATTCTGTGGGGTTGCAATTTGTCACATTGGTGATGTTCAAAAAGTTTGGTTACGTAGGTCCAGTGTGTAAATTTACGTAACATGTGTAATTTTACAACGGCCAGTAGTGTAATACAATTACACATGTAGTGCATGGCGAAAAAAATTATACTAAATTTTAGAATAAAGTATAGAAAAAGAACGCTATATGCAATTCATCAGAAAAATTCAAATAAGGTATATGAAAAATTGAGATAAATGTATGTATAACTATAACATTTTTATAGTTATTCATATATTTAAATGTTATTTATATGTTATTTATATGTTAACTTACATATGTTCAAAAATGTTCAAGAAATGTTCAAATATGTATGTATGATTCTTATTACATGACATGCATCGCATTTGTATTTGAAACCACAAAACTTCCTCCTGCAATACATTTGCGAAATTACGCTTGAGGTTAGAATATACTTGTCACAAACTTTATCTTTATTTTGTGTGGTTCTTTCGAAATTTCTCTCTCACTTAGTCGTAATCAGTTACAAAATCACTGAAGAATATTAATGTTGTTTAATATGTAAATGATAATTAGCAGTGCAGTTGAATTCAATATAAACAGTATCTTACCACATCGATCGATCGACGATCCGTCGATAACTGCAGTTTTCGAATGTAAACATGTTTACACTTGACTGTTCAAAAACATTCATCTGATGATGACTTTCACTTGAATACTAAAAATTTACAATTGAAATTGAAAGATTTTACATTTTTTGTGTAAATTTACAGTGAAAATTGAATGATTTTACACGGAGAAAAGTATAAATAACTGAGTCGTTTGCCCCGCACTACTGAGTTGTTTGCATCATACGATTGAGTAGTGAAGGGCAGAAAATTGTAACCTCCAAAGGTAAACAAGGACAAATAAAATTATATTTCCATTTTTGTCATCTTTGTTTACCTTTAGAGGTTACGATTTTCTGTCCTAATCAACACTACTCAGTCGTGGCGCAAACGACTCAGTCGTTTATAGTTTTCTCCGTGTATAGTTTCGGAGTATATAAATATATACAGTAAAATTGAATCTCTTATGTCACTATGCATTACAACTGTAAGTTTATAGTTTAACTTGAATGTTCTTCCAGTCTGAATGTAACATTAAAGTACATGTACTTGATTTTTCATGTTTTAGTGTAACAGTAAAGTATATATAATTTAAAGTGACGCATTTTTTCTTTACGTGCAGTACCCTCCCAGTTCTGGCATGCCGTAGTATGTCAGCCACTAGGCCGAATTGTCAGAATTGGGCCGATATTTAAATACGGAAATTTCTACACGGGGCTCACCAAAATGTCTTCCGAAACCCGGAAACCTCCACCCCCTCCATCATAATTCCGCCTCTCCCACCGCACCACTCGAAAACCTCCCGAACGACGCCAGCAGCCTCAGAAATGATTAATTCCTCATTCCCCGTGATTATTGCCGTTCGTCGAGTGGCGCGGCTGCGTTTCGAGGGGCACGAAAGCAGGCGCAAAAACGAGCCGCCCGCGTCCGCCCCTGCGCCTCGCCGTCCCTGTACGATCGGCGTCGCTCTTGCCGCTGAGCCTGTCTCTCTCGGTCCCTCTCGAGTCCTGCGAGCGCGGCATAGTGGTCGGTTGCCAATGGCAACCAAGTAACGCTTCGTATTTTGCTGCCTATGGTGCGTGCCCCATCCCCGAGAATCATGCCCCGTGCCGAAAAGCCAGACAAAAGAAGAATAATGACTGACGTGCACGACTGCCGGCGTTGCGCGCGTCGATCTCGCCAAATATGTAACAACTAATTCGTGACTGCGAGAGTGAGAGGTGCGACGGGAGAAAGGGAAGGACAGAAAGAGCGAGAGAAAAATATGTCAAGGCGGACAAAGGGTCGAAAAGTGACTTTTCCATCGGAGATATGCAAAATGGGAATCGAGGCTGGACAAAGAGAATCGGTTTTGGTGGAAAAGGCAATTTGAGATTTCGGTTTGGTTATGGGTAAATTCGTCCAGGGAGGATGGTATGACATCAACTTGACATCACCCTAATGAAAAAAAAGTTATATATAAATTTTTATATACAAAATTACATAAAATTTTATTTCTCAATTTGGCTTCTAAGAAATTATATAAAATCTTGTATAATATTTTACATAATATTTTATACAATTTCTTGGGGCAACTTAAAACAAATGTTTTAAGTCGATGTCAAACGGACTGAGCAACTCTGAATTTGCGATTTTGCACTAAAATGTACTTTTTTAAAAAATTCATAAACTAAATTATAGTTTTGGAAAACATGAAATCGTGCAATTCTTAGTTAAATGAGGAATATTTCGGTGCGATTTGATCAACATTATTTAAATACTGAAGTCGTAGTGAGGGAAGGCGTTTTGAATGAAAAATATCTAACCACAAAACCTTTGGACAAAACGCCTTCCCTAAATACGAAGCCAAACCGATATACATAAAAATTTAACAAAATGCTTGCCGTACATTCGAGAATTTAATGATTTATTAACCGTTTAATCGCATCTATTATAGTTTCTCAAATATTTAATTAAATTGTGAGAAATCCACCGAATGGCGATCATGTAGGAATCAGATATTGTCTAACATCACCTTGAAGGTGAGAAATATTTTTTAGGTTATATTTGTTTTCGTTTTTTTTACTACAAATCTTTTACTCTGTGTACAGAAGCTATTTATTGACAAATCAACGTAATTTGTACATTATGTTAGTATGTAAAACTTACCCCTTTATGATTTTTTTGACGAAACAAATTTCTACAAGGAGAGAAAAAATGCCATTAAGGTGATTCTTCAAGGTTAGAGTCCCGGAATAAGTCTTTTCGATTTATAATTTATAAGATTATTTTTATATTTTTTAATTATAATCCAACGATTTTTTGATAATGGGATAGTACATTCCATGAAAAATATTTCACTTTTATACATTCTTCTAGTCTGACAAACTTTACGCGCTTTTTCAAATTTGTGAAAACGCGTACGGTTCGTCAGACCACCAGAATGTATAAAAGTGAAATATGTTTCGTGGAATGTAATCTCATGTCGTCACAGAATCGTTGGATTATAATTAAAAGATGTAAAAATGGATTTGTATATTATAAATAAAAAACACTAGCCGATAGCGTAATGCTTTTGGATCAACATTCTGTGTCAAAAACAAGCTCGTTGTAGAACCGAGCAATATTGGAACAACAGCAATTCGCCCTAGATTCAAAAGCGGAAGCTTTTGTTTCAAGATTTTTTTTTCTACTCCAAGCTTGCTGTTGGTTCAATGGCATTTTTTCTCCATATGTATATATTAGTTTTGCATGTTTATTGAGGTAAGCAACAAAAGAAAATCTTTCCGTCAAAAATTTCGTTTTCCACCCAGCAGGGGTTTCGTTTTCCAACAGGTCTTCCATGGAAAGGAACATCTGTTCCTTTCAATTGTCAAAGTTTAAAAACAATGTTTCCAAAATAACCTTTAATTGCACAGGAAAAAACTACTAGCTTATTTTAACAAGACATCCAATGGACATTAAACACTGACATCTGTTCCGTGTGATTTCAACCAAATCCTCTAAATCAAAACCTCTTCGAATTTACTTTCACCTGCTAAAAAGCCCAGATACCATCTTCCACCTTTATCGAAAACAACAATCGAAAACCCCGGCCGGTCGAAAAAATCGTTTCATGAAAAGCGTATCGCCGATTACTCCACGAGCCTATGGATTTTCATTATCAGCGGCGTCGGCGGCGGTAAAAAATGGTTCGAAACGAGCAGGGATCTCGAACGATCCTAATTCTGATTTATATGCGCCCGCGCGCACGCGCGTCGTGCCGTTTTTCATCGTTTCGTCTTCGAGATTAGTCGCGTTGTTAGCACTCGCGCGACAAACGTCACATAACTCGCGGGCGCGAATTAAATTTTTTCGACCGCCGGGAACAGGTGGCGCACCGGGAAATGATTATTTACGACTGCGCGGAAAACCGAACCGGACCCTTTTTTGGGCGACAAGAAAAGCGGACGGAACAGCCGGTGAGCGGGCCTCTTTCTCTCAGGACCTTTTTTGTTTGCGTGAATGCTGCCGGGCCATTGTCTGGCGCAAAATTTCGGGTCATTTCGATTTCAATCAAATTTTACATCCGCCGTTAAAAACCATTCCTTTCAAAGCATTCTCGTTGCTAATAAAAATCCCCCTTCTCTAAAGGTAAAAAGCTTTTGAAAGGAAGTTTCTCAGAAACAGCTTTTTCACATGTATAATTCAATTTTACGATTGTAGATACATTTATTAATTTCTTTAGCAATATACCTGTTAGTAAATATCCTTTAAACAATAAATAACAAATAAAATTAATAATAAAATAATAAATCAATATATATATATATATATATATATATATATATATATATAATCTCTATTTGATTTTGTATAATAAATGTGTGTAAGTCTTCATAATAATTTATTTATTAATAATTATATTACTTTTTGATACTCGTTTTGAAAAATCTGTGAATAACGTGTCTTTGGAAACAAATCGATCGGAAAACACGATTTATACGGAAATTACGAAATAGCCGCAACGTCGTCCCGAGTGAACCTGTTCGTTCTTATTATCTCGTTATATGGGGCGCGGGGTGCAAATTTGCGAGCGTAAACAATGTAACCCGCAATAATAACTCGGCGTGCCGGCGGCCGCGGATTAATGCCGGCGATTAATTTGACGCAGCAGCGCCGCGCGTTTCCGGCTTGCGAAATAAACGTCGCGCTCGGAAAAGCGCCGCGCCATTCATCGGCGAACGTCATCACAACGTCATTGAGACAACACAATTTCGTTAGTGCAGCCAGTCACGCGGCGAAGCGGTTTGTCGATGGAACAAAACTGGCAAAATCACTTCTTTTGTGAAATATGTTTAAAGTATACAAGATAAATGAACTAATATGAAAATAATAATAGGCAAAAGAAAACGGAAAAAAGTAGGAAATAAGAAGAAGAAACAAGACAGAAATAAGGTGTTGTGAAAGTATTGAAAAAGTAATTAGAAAGGTTATAATATAGTGGAATCAGACATTTCAAAGGAAAAGTTACTAAAAATGTGTTGACATGTTATTTGTAAATGTTTCGATCTATTTCTCTAAGTGCAGACATTTCTACGACTGTAGAAATATCTCACATGACTATATTTGGAAATAATTTACCGAACTAATTTCGCCTAAATGAAAATTAAATAAATGTATTCTCACCTTTGTCTATACCTTAATTTTCCTAGAGGCATTAAGGAAATAAAAATCCCCATTCAGATTCAGATGTTTGATCCCATGTAATTCTTGTTAAAGCCGAAAGAAACATTTACTCACGGCCAGAATGTTCTCTTTAACCTACAAACCGATCATCCTAATCGGACCCGGAATTATAATAATAAGAATTGTTGATAATTACGAGAATTAATTATAATTGCGGAAATTTTACTAGCTCGGCTCTCCCACCTTCCGGTACTCGGACGGACATGAATGAACCGTGAAATGGATACTGTTACGCACACGGAAAAGAAAATCTAACAAAATTGGTATACATTCACTGTTTACTTTTTGCGTAATATATTTTCGTTACTAAAAACGCATACACAATTGTACAAATTTCGCAACCCGCTTCGTATACAAATTTTGCTAAGAATTTTACACTAATTTGGTAAAGCTTTCTTACAAATACACAAACAGGGGGCGTGGCTTACGCTTGCATTTGTAAGAATCTTTTACCAAAATAGTATACAGAGTCTGAGCAAATTAAGTAAGCGGAGTGAAGTACTAAAATTGTATAATTCTCTGACGTTTTAGTTGAAACTTTGGTTCTAATTTCGTATAAAATAACCGTTTACTAATATTGTCAGCTTTGTCCATTCTAAAATAGTAAGACTTTTCTTTCCGTGTAGCTTGGAGAACGAAACGTGTCCTGGTGGTAATGAGGAACTACGTTGCATAGTGCTGAGTGAGGAAAATATGTTGGCTGGTGTTGGTAAGAAGAATGAGAGTGGTAAGACCGTAATAGATCGGTGGGGAGTCTTCGTTGGTGTGGTGAGTTGAGCGTACCATTGTTCATCGGTGATGGTATTCTCTGCTGGTAGAGCATTTGTTGGTACAAGTGGTCTGGGGTAGGAACGGCTTGGTGGGGACTGATCGTCCGCGGAGTGTTGCCACCGTAGACCTTGAGGATGTTCACGAGAACCTCGCGATGGCGGTGCTGCATTGCAGGATTCTGAAAGATGTGTGAGCAATGTCAGGGTGGTTAAAAGTTTAAAAGTAGAAAATCTGTGATGGGATTATGTTATGGTTACAGAGGAAAGTGAAGATAAGTTGTCAATAAATGCTGATGTATTATTCTTAAATTTCTTTAAAAAATGTTAGAGATTTTAATAATTTAAAATAGGTTGGATCTTTTGTAGATAGAAAATCTAATTGTTTATGAAGGGCAAAGATCGTGACTTTTGACTTAAGAATGTTTATTTTAACAGATGATCAAATAAGACTTAGATTAGCATTAGATTATTGGAAACGATTAAATCGTTAGCAATACGAAATTTGGGATCCGCACTTGTAACTGCTGCAAAAGGTGCTGCGTGGTGATTTCACCCTGCTGCAATCCGTGGATAATAGCTTGCGCTTCGGGTCGCTGCAACAAATTTTGCGTCGCAGGTGCATTGTTGATCATCATTTGTACATCGGGCGGGATGGGCGGACTCATTCCCATCATACGTTGACCTCCTCCAACCATCATCGACAGCATTTCTGACTGCTGCTGTCTCTGTTTTTGCTGTTGCTGACGCTGTTGCTACAAGAAAAAAATAAATAAATAAATTATACCCGACACGAACAATGTGACTGAAGTATGTGAATAGATAGTTTCAGTGGACTACAAACCTGCTGGATGTGTAGGACCTTCATGAGATTTTCATGTTGCATTTGAGACTGATGAGGGTGCTGCACTGGACCCAAAGGACCAATGTGGTTAAAGGATGTCGCATGGACAGGCACGGATTGCTGGGCCGGTTGTTGGTTTTTCGAATGGAGACTCAGTAACTGGAAAAATTAATTGCGATTAATATCCACGTTAAAATCGTTTTTTTATTTAAATTCTGTTGGACTTCAAGTTACCTGCATCAAAGTAACAGGTTGCTGAGATTGTTTCTGCAAACCAGATCCATTGGCAGCCGGTACAGCTTCGCCACCATTGACTTGAGCAAGCTTTTTTAACAAATGACAAATGTGTTACTATATTATAAAAGATAAATATATGATAAAGATGATTGCATTTAAGAGCTAGGAACTTACAAGTTTTTTGAAAGCAGAAAGATCTTCCTCGGTTTTGTTCTGCTTGTGATATTCATTGCCAGATGGCGCCACTCCTCCGCGCATTCGAGCCTCTAGTTCCTCGAGATTATGCATTACTTTGCCGGAAGCTTGAAAAAAACACAAAGCAATAAATTAATAATGATTCATTAATTATTATAATTATCATCTTATTATATTGTTACATCCGGAGTGTTCCTGTTAAATTCAAATTCGAATATTTGTTCCTTTCATTTGTTTCTTATGTGAGAAGTTGGGTTTGACGTGATGTAACAATATTATTTGTTATTAAGGGATATAACTATTCCGACAGAAACATACTCGAAGACATTCTCGGTTCTTTGACATTGTTCTTGATCATCGCCGCAATGTTGTTGGTGTTTTCGCCTTGTCCGTTCTGCTGGGGCTTGTTTCCGCGTTGAAGCATTTCCAGAAGCTTCACGCCAGTAGTAGAGGATGCGGCGTTGTGATTGGTTGTGTTTGCCGGCGAAATCGGGGCGAAGTAAGCATTGGACTCGGTCACGGACGGAATTTGGATGTTCGGCTCCGAGATGTCGTTCAGCAAGTTGTTCAGCAGTTCGTCCTGAATCGAACCCTTGTTGTTCTCCATCTGCACCGGACTTTCCCGCTTGAACCACTGGCTGAACCGAGATCCGGAACCGCTGGTAGCGCCGACACCGTTCTGTGATGAAATTTAATTAATTGATGTGTTTATTTCCCAATTTGCGGGTAGAACTCTATTATATAACAAAAGTTTTGTTAATTCGTGTAATCGAATACGTACACTCAGCAAACCGTGAACCCCAGGGAAGGTGTCAGACTTAAGAAAGTCGTCAAAGTTAAAATTGCTGGTCTCGCCATCCTGGGTTTTGCCGCTCGAGTCCGCTGCTTCGCTCGACTCGTCGCGTTTACTCGGTTTAGCGTCCCCTCTCGCCTTCTCCTTCGCCGTTCCCTCGAACTCGTCGTCCCGCTTTTCGTTCTTCTCGGAGATCGGCGAGTGCGGCGCTACCGAGGCGTTCGTCGACGAGTCTGCAGAAGTTGGGGTGCTTCGGCCTTTTGGCCCAGCAGAAATGTTCTCCGAACCCTTCTCCATCTCCTTCTCTGATCCGCCACTTCGGAATAAGTTTCGCTTCCTTCTTCGGTTCGGCGATTGCTTTTTACCTACAAAATTAAATAATTATTTTCATTTATTCAATTACCAGTTTTTTTATTAAGACATTTCTGCTTGAAAAATATTCTGATTTTTTTTTCTTTTTCAAAATACAAGTTAATCAAAATTTAATATTAGTTTTTTTACCCCATTTGGACCTTTTTGTCCCCTTTTTACTCTTGTTTCCTTCTTTTTTACTCATTTTTGTCCCCTTTTTGTCTCTTTTTGTCAATTTTTTGTCCTTTTTTTAAACTAACCACCTTTGGCATTACTGCTACCCTTCTCCTCGGCATCCTCGAAGCCTTTCAACTCGATAGTGTCGTGCTGCGAGGTCGGTCCCGAACTGAACCATTCGGGCTCTTCAGTCTCTTTCTCGCTGTACGTCCTGCGCCGGTCGTTGCTCGACGGGTTCTTCTTGCTGTCGCACAACTTTTCGAAAAACTCGCGGCGAATGGTACGTCGTTCATAGGCGCGCTCACGGTCCCGGTCTCGCTCGCGTTCTCGGATGTTCTCGCGAGTGTCCCGGCTCTCCCGCTGGCCGCCGCCGCTCGACCGGAAGTTGTACTCGGGGCGGTCAGTGTCCATCTTATCCATGTCCGAGCGGAAGTCCCACATGTCGCAGTTCAGGATACGCCCGCTGCCAATGCGGCTGCGCACATGCGGTTCTCGATGGCTCACCTATTTTTTCAATTTAATTTGCAATTAATATAATTGTCAGATATTGATGGTAAATTAGAAAAATCATGGTATATTGGAAAAGCAGTATACTATACTGCAGTAAAAATCTTTTTCGTATTTCAAAGAATATTTCTAAGGTCCTATATTTCTTAATTTGAATAGTTTTGAATTAAAATCAGTAGATTTTCAAATTGTTCTCTGCAAAATATTTAGTAAATTTATAAGGATTTTCAAAATCCCAAAGATTTCATGTTTTGAATACCCATTAACATTATTTTCTTGGAACCATGGATGAAAGTCAAGCAAATTTGTTTTTGATCATTGTTTTCAAAGTATTCCTTTGATTATTTTTTTTTTTTTGTATTTCTGAGGAAAAGTTTCATGAGAAAGGAATTTCGTTGGAACGAATGGAACCTCAGTCTTATTAACCGGACTCTCGGGTCGTCTCGATGCCGGTTGCGAAACGTTGACGAAACATCCGGAATTGAAGCTGCGGCGTTGCGGACTAAGCACAATGCCATCTTGCTCCTTGCGGATGCGCTCGCGCGGGTCACCGCTGCGCCGTTTGTTGTGGGTTTCGGTGGCTTGGTCGCCAGCGCCCCCACGTCCCGTCTTCTTGTCGTCAGGCGGCGTCTCGCTCCTTTTTCGGTCCAAGTACCAACGGTCCGGTTCCCAAATACCACGGGCACTGTTTTGGAAAAAGCATAACAGAATTAATCGTTATATTCAAACAATTCAAAATTAACTTAAGCCCATACTAACTTAAATCAGAGTCATTTTTACCCAATTTTGTAAATTTCAACATTTTTACCCAATAAAAATTGTGAAAAATCATAGAATATTTTAAAATTGATTTGAAGATTCAGTTTTAGAATTTGAATTTTGAAAGATTTGAAAGTCAAACTCTGATTGATTTCTAAGGCTGTTTGTGAAACGGTGTTTTCTTTTCTTTTCTAGATATTTCTTATTTTGTTATTGACAGAAGTCATACTCGTTGTAAGCACTGTCCAAATAGTCCGGCCTCCGTTTGGACAATGGCAGATCGGCCATCTTCCACAACTCCTCCTGAAAGAAAAAAACAATTGCTCATTCAGTGAAACCAAACAAACCACATTTTCTGGACTCCAATCAAAGTCACTGTTTGGAGTCGCAGAAACACTTGGAATGTAGTAACAATAACAAGCCAGTGAAAAGTGTACGAACCCGTGTGTACTGGAACTGGGGCCGCGACCGACCAACTTCTATAATAGAAGCATCGGTCACCTCTCCAGCAACGGACATGGAAATAATCGCTTCATCATCTGCAAAAAAACAAAAAACGACATGAGTAAAAACAGAAAAATTCCAAAGTCCAACTGGCAATAATCTTCATTCAGAGAAATTATCATTCCTCTTTCCCAAAGATCCCCAATTAAAAAAATCTAATTAATTTCATTTCTCAACACGGTTCAAGTGATTTGGTGGAAAAATGAACCATTGTAAAATAGAGTGATTTTTTCTGACCCAAATTTTTGGCCGCCATTTTTTTACTTACAAATAATGCCCTGCGCCTCAGTACACGTTTTATTATTTTTGTACCACCGACCAGACTTATTGACGGCATTCAAAACCAAGTCCAAATCCGGAGAGCCCGTGTGCCCGAGCAGCGAATAACGTCGAAGACGTCGTCGCCGATAGGGCAGCGACTTTTGCTTCACGTTTTCCAGTTTCATGTTCGCACGACGCTTGAGCTACTGAAACTCGAATTCCAACGAAAAGCCGGTACCAGAGTCGCGTTGCTTGTTTACAAACAGACAAGCCGGCGCAATAACAGAGCTCCCTTATCAATTAGCCGAGCGGCGTGACGATTTTCGAACACGAGGTCGAGAATTAAATGAAAAACTGGTCTTTCCAACCGCGAGAGACGAATCGGGCTTTTATAAATGAAAATACAAAAACACGGGTTTACGGATTCGTCTGACTGTCTCGCGAAATCGCTTCTACGGTAATCTAAGCAATCCAATAACGAATGGATTTTGGTATCGCACGGTATACTGCACACGCTGCGATGTCGATAGAAACTGACGAGCGGCTCAAAGTCGCGGATTTGGGGAGGTGTGTTGTCATTGGTGGGGCGATGTCATTGGTAGACCAAATCGGGCAATGTTTTGGGGAAATCGTGGGAGTGTGGGTGTGCATTGTTTTCCGGGATTTTCACCTTGAATGTACAGGTTTACGGTGGCGGGAATTTTGGTTTTGAATTTAATGGCGATTTTTAATTTAAAGGGAAGTGATTTGGCTGTGATAATGGAGAAATGTTAAAAAATGTATAAGAAAATGTGTTTATATATTGCAGAGTTCATTGCCTCAATTATTGTCAGAAGACTGGCCATGCAATTGTGTATGTAACTTTATTCAGCAGAGGATTAGTGTCATTTATTGCCAGATGCACTTTCAATGCATCAGTGTTCTTCACTTCTACACTCTGGATATTCTTTGTTTTCGAACTGCTCAAATATCCTTATCTTTCCATTTAAAACCTTTTTAAATGACTTTTTCTGGAACTCAGATACTGAAAGAATCTCTCCCCTCGCTCTTTCACATACCAAACGTGAAGTCGCATCAAAGTAAACAATTCTGAAAACCGATGAAACATTTTAAGCAACTTCCCCCACTAATCCACAGATAAGCTCCGCCGATAAGATTAGTCGGATCAATCGCTTAATTGAAAAATAATCGCCTCTTACCAAACACAACTTCACCACCACAAACAGCCCATCCAAACCAACAATCTCCCAACCAAACCCCAAAACAATCACCTCCCTCCAAAAAAATTGACAGTCGATTCCGACTTTCAAATTTCCCGCCCGCGGGGCAGCACTGACCCGCCGCCGAATTGCCCCCAAAAGTCATATTAGTGGGCTCGTCCATTCGAATCTCGAAAAAACGCCAGCTTCCCCGACCAGCCAACCTAACCACCAAAAACAAACCACTCGCAAAAAACAAAACAAACCCCTTCTCTCCCCATTTTTGACAGCTAAATTCCGTCACTCACCTTCCTCCGTTTTCATCTTCTTGCTTCCGGGTTTGAAGAAGAATGGCATAAATCGCTCCCCCTGGCCGATATCTTCCCGTCGGCGAGCACACCTGGCCACACGGTTGCGCCGCTCTGTCCCTTTCTCTCCCCCGCCTCCTCTCCGCTCCTCCCCTCTCTGTCTGTCTTTTTTCTCTCTCCCTCTCGCTCACTCCGCAGCTCCTCGGCCTCTATCTCTCTCGCTCTCGGCTGCTCGTCAACCCGGTCGCGCCGTATCCGTGGCTCGCTCGGACGCGCACGTAAATATCACAGACGGCTTGGACGACGGGGTCCCGCGGGGGGGAGGGGGGTGGCGCTGGGACACGCAGCAGCGCGGCTCCGCGGGAGCGTTCCGCGGACGATCGGGCCGACTCGCCGAGCGGGCACTGGGAGCCCGAGTTGCGTGTGTGTGCACGGCTGCGCGTGTGTGTTTTCACGCGCGCGACGCCCGAGCGGCGCGGATCCGGGGCGACGGGCGGACGGGACTCGGAGCGGCGACGTGGGTCATCGCATCGATCGCGGTTACAGCCTGCGGGAACGCGGGGTATCGCGCTGGATCGTACACATGTAACACTAGTTCACTGCTATGCAAAAATAGAAAATGGCGCACGACACACGCACGACCCCCACCTACTGCCGTTGGCGCGAGTGTGGCGACCGAGAGCGACGGGGCCGCTGGCGGGCGAGCGGGGCGACACCTGGCGGACGCGCGGGAGATTTGAACGGGGCTGAGGGGCGCACGTGCGACCACCGGGAGAGGGGAGGGGTGGGCAAAAGTTGGGGGAGGGGAAGGAAGTGTGAGGGACGGGGGATCGGAGTGGAGAGAGGAATTTTAAAATGGATGGAGATTTTGGAGATTGGATATAGAGGTTAGGGGAAGGAGATTGTTGGGTTAGAAAAAGGTGAGGAAAAAAAACTTCAAAGGTATAACATTTTGAAAGATTTTTTTTTTGAGACCCAACAATCTCAAGCTTTGAGGGAACTCGATGAAACTTAGGAAGGGCGAATCCAAAATTAATCCAAGAGTTCACTTCTTTGCAAACTGGGTAGTGAGCACACTCACGGAAAAATGTGTTTTGTCAGGAAATACTGAGAGGAACGAAAACGAACTATTTCGTGCCTACACATCGGGCGCAAAGTTGTTCTTTTCCGCCCTCGGGCGGAAAATGACCGGGCGAAAAACTGAGAGGGCGGAAGAGAACAACTTTGCTCCCTCTATACAGACACTCAAAATGCTCATTTTTTATGCAGGTAAGACAAAAAATATCATTCGCACCTCGGACCTATTTCGCTCCCTTGGTACGAAATATATTATTGCAACCACACCGTTGTAAATAAAGTACATAGCATTATGTAAATAATGTATCAAATAATGTATATGTTGAATATAAATGTATGAGTTAAAGTATACCTTCCCTAACAGACATAAAACATGGAATCCATGTGGAATATACGTGGATGAATATTCGAACGAGAAATCATCGTAGATTCGGCGTCGAATCCACGATATTTAGTGGATTTGTCTTTTAGGGTTCATGTAATATAATTATATATTACATTACATTTAAAAAAATATAAATGTAAAATCGGTTTGTAAAAAAACGCCGCCAAGGATTTTTTTTGATTTTTTTTAGTAATAGATAGTACTTGGCTATTTTTATTTCAATTTTTTCTATGAGAAAGCAATTTTGTCAATGTTG
>JABFPB010004858.1:0-14188 GCA_022817645.1 Ceratoteleas bidentatus
TATATATTTGTTATAATAAATATATATTTTATTTTATATTTTATAAGTTTATATAATGAAAAATATAAAATATATAAACAGTTTATAGTCCATATTGCCGCTTTTATATATTTTATTAAAAAATATAAAATGCAAGTATAAAATGTTATACATTTTCATCCACGAAGGTGGGAATCAATTCTTTCGATTTCTTCAAAATAAGCCACTTTAGCAAGGAGAATGCTAAACAATTTTTTATTTCAAATTAAAACGTAAGTGTTTGAAATGAATACACTTGTTTTTCAAGTAGAACGAACTATTATGTCACTGAATATGTTATTATATATAGTAGTATTTATAAATATTTATTCGACAATATATATATTTAAATGAACAATTATCAACATTGCAGAGAGAAATAGTACTATTTGTCGTGATTGTAATTTTACGTGTCAGTTAACAGTTTTATGAATGTATTCCGCTATCAAAAAACGTCATTTCGCAATCATGTGATCCCTTTGACAGTAAAACGATTTTGATATTAATGTTATCACGTTGGACGTATAAACGCCCAACAGGATATTCTTTAACAGCTCAAGAGAAATCGTTTAAAAGTAGACAAGTTAGAGATTAAACGAACGTCAAGAGCAATGCATTTTGAATTATGAAATCTATCATGTAAAAAATAAAATGCTCAGTGGGCATGTCAAATGTAATCTGCAAGGAACGCCGTTATTTATAAATATATTTAGAAACGCAATAACTTTTGCAAAATCTAAAGGTAGGTTCAAAGTTATATATCCATAAGATAAAACTCGATGTTTACGTTTACTCATACAAGGTTTGAAATAGGATTTGGTGATTCCCAGTAAATTTTCAAATACTTACAAACTATTTTGATACTATCTATTGTAGCCAGCGTTGTAAACATTGCATGCAACTTTTATGCTGAGTTTTGCTATTAATTATCACTTATATTCCATTTATCAATTTATCAATTCCTGACGCCTCCATTCAACATTGTCTAAATATTTAAACATTCTTTATTTAATCAAATTGCAAGATATGTATCACCGCTGACTTCAACAGATTTCATAACTAAAATTTAATTAATGCAAAAACTACTTGTAATGTAAATAACAATATTTAGCAAATATTTACAGTCCAGTGCATCCGTTTTTAACATGTAACGTTTTTAATGTAGAAACGAATAGCTTAACATCTTCGTATTTACACAATAAGTCATTAATTTTACGCCGTGAGAGGAACTAAATATTATATTGAAATATGTACAGGTACAATAATTCAAAATATACAACTTTGAAAATGTACAAACAGTCTGAATTCGAGTATTCGATAAATGAGACTCATAGAAAATTATGATTCATAGAAAAGAACGGTGTCGTATGTACACTGTACATCGTATAAGAACTATTTCATGTATAATATACTGGCTAGGAATCATATGTCTTTATAGTCGTACACAAATCTTTCACGTGTGATGGCATCAATACCTCGACATCTGAAACAAAAAAAGTTAATAATTTATTGAATTGGTCTTTAGAAATAAATCTCATATAAAAATTCCAAACATGTAGTTGTGAAATTCGATTTTTAGAAGGTATACACTGATATCGGAAGTTTCCACTTAGAATTTAAATTATTTTGCCCAATATTTCATTCTTTTCAACAGCGAATAATCGAATACGAATCGCGAATATCTATTATAAGTCTTTAACTACCAGCTTTTCGATGAATAACTTTTTCACTCTATTAAGTGTATCTTAAATCGCAATAAGAATAATTGAAATCGTGTTCTATGAAATAGCTAAAAAAGCCATTATATCATTCTTTGACACATTAAAAAGTTAATGGAGTAGTTAATGGATCATAAATTAAACAGTTAATGGAAGAGTTAATTATTTGTATTATGAAAGAACTTGTAATGCTTTCATCTAACTTAATTGCGAATTATGCTCGATTGTCCGCAATTTTTCCCTCGAAAAGCAATTAAATTCTGCATTAAAAAAATTATTACGAACTATCTTGCTTACACTACGTTTCTGCGTATGTATAATTTTCATTTAACAAGAACAATTAAATTCTATCTAAAACATTATTATTCACTAATTACATCATACATCAAAGAGTCGTCTTATCCGCAACAAATCCTCCCTTCCAAAATGAAATTTACCATTTGAAAGAGCAGGACGTGATGAGAAGTACAATAATGCAGAACACTATCCTGCCGATTGATCCTTGGAAAATAGCTTCTGAATTATTGGATGACATGGACTGCGCTGTTTTGTCGGTTTGCGGTACTTCAAAAGTACCGAGGTTGGAATTAATTCGCGTATTACTTCCAAATGAATTGACATCCATTTTTGAATACGTCCGGCCGTCATGGGTGTTATCGTTATTGCGCCTTTGAAGACCTGCAATTTGAAATTAAATGAATGCGCGTGCACCAACTCAGCCGCCGTGTAATTCAATCTAGAAATATTTCTCTTTACAGGACAGACGTGAAGCCAGCAAAACGTTGCCAAATTGCAACGTTTCGCGATAACCAATAACCCTTCAACGTGTCCGCGAAAAAATAATTAACAATCGACTTTGCCTGTCGCAGTCGGCATTGTACGTACCCGTCATATTTTTCGACGAACTTTTCGACACTTTGACGAGTTCATTAAAATTCTGACTCGGCGTCGTTCTTTGACGGTACTTCGGTTTCTTGCGCGCTGCAACAAAAAATCGCTGTTAAAGGTCGTGCAATAAGGCCGCGGGAACTTCAGTGCGATTGAAGCATTCCCCCTCGCATTGCCAGCAAAAAGCGCCCTCTACTTTATCAACAAGTTACTGTTTAATTTAACGACTTTCTGGCTTCTGTCGCAAAAATTTCCGCGCGGATATTGTTCCGCATTTTTATGCAATTAATTTGCGAAAAAGGAGGCGTAAATTAAATGCGCGCAACAAACAAACCCCGCGTTACGCCGTTACGCGAACACGCATTGCGGTACGGTAATTTTCGGCCCTTTAAATAACCTACTCACGGCGAGATTCATATTTCACGACTTCAGCATTTAATTTATCGTCTTAATAAAAACAGGGACATTCATTTCGCCTCGCAAGACGTAATTTCCTAATATCCCGCGAATGAGAATAAGACGCAGCCAGTATTAACATCAAGATGCATTGCCGCGCAGTTAAGGGGCGACGACACATTAACCGCGGACAAATTTTCGGACTTTATTCCGCAACAAAGTACACTTATGCCTCGAATCGCGTTATTACACGTCGCATTATTCACGGCGACGTTACGCCGGCATTCCGTCGGATTTGTCGCGACGTGTTTCTTCTTTCGTGATTAAGCGAGTTCTGACTGAAGGAGGATTGACTCGTCCTAATCAAACGAAAAGGCGCGCCAACTTTCGCCCGAGTGCATTAACGCGTGACGCGCGATCAAATATTTTTCCTCATTCAGAATACGTGCGCGTCATGATAAATCATGTATCGAGCGATCGAAGAAACAAACTTCGCGAACTTGCGCCGGTATTTGCGAGATTGGCGCCCGTTCCTCCTCATGATTGATGGATAAACTACGTCCCAACTTGGTCTCGTTATCCTCTTTATTAAATAACCAATCAATAAGTCGTCGGCGATCGCGCATCGAGTTAATTACAAAAATTACATTCTCTAATGTTATCTCGTGCGTGTCTGCGGGACGCGTGAGGGTGGGGAGGAAAAGAGTTTATCGGGGGCAACAAACGTTAGGCTCGAGTTCGGATCGCGATCGAATTTGAGTGGTTGCGGATTGATGTTCCAGCAAAAACGCGAGCATTTGTAATCAATATGGCGTGAAAAGTGTCGTATTTCCCCAACCAGTGTAATTTGCCGTAGCATAGGCTATTCTAAGAATATCGTATTTTCATGATTGTAATAAGCAGTAGGTAAATTATTTCTCGATATCCTGTAATTTGCTGCTATGTTTGGGAATATTGTATTAATATTAATTTGATATCGATTAAATTAGTATATCCATGTTACATTCAACTACAGTGGAAGGCGACTATTTTAATGTCTGGCGAATTAATACTTGTAACATATTGCTTTGTTTGCAATGAGTTTCGATAAAATTAAGGATAAACTATTGTTTTTCTCACAATTAGTTATACACCTGAAAAAGTACAGAAGAGTACTGTAAAACTAGTGCATTTCAATATCTTTTTTACTTTTCATCAGTCATTTACGAATATTAAAATACAATTTAGGTTAATTCAGAGACACTATTTCATATCTATCAACTTATGGAACGAAGAAAGTTGCAAGTTGCAGAACGAAGAAAAATGCAAAAGTAAACTTTTGCATTTTTATATCAATCTTCTTTATGTGTATTGGATACCATATCTAATGCAAAATAAAAGTAAAATATAAAGTTTAAGTTACCAAAATTACATTTAAGTTTTCCTATGTTTTTTGAATGGGAACTTAATATGTTATTCCTCAAAACGGGTACACTTAACTGGTTTTTCCTCTAAAATGACACTTCACTGGTTATGTTTTGTCAAAATTGAGCAAAATGTACATCAGATAATAACATTTCGACGTTCCCACATGAAAATATACATAAAAATATATCAATTTCCGCTCTTAACCAAATTTGTCAAAAAATGTGACTTAACTGGTATTTCCTCAAAACCACAGAAATGTATTCCTAATGGTTTATAGGCGGTTTTTGTCAGTGTTTCTATATGTATCTAATGGTTTCTGATGGAATTTTTAACTGTAGTATTTTCATATTTTTCTAGTTCTAATGTATGTCTCAACTGAGCATAGTTTGAATGAAATTATCACAAAATAGGACCAAGTGAATAATTCTGTTCCAGAAATTCTCTCAAAAAATCTACACACATGACTCAAAGTTCAAAATTTGTCTATCAAAATCACTGCAAGCCCATTTTTCAATATTTTATTCCTAAATCAAAGTATTTACAGAAGCATATTTTTACTCAATATCAATATCAGTATTGAAGAATAGGTACTCCATCAGTCCTCAAAATAGGTCATTTTCAAATGCATACTATTCAAAGGGGAATGAACATATTGAAATACATTAAAAAGCCACTTATTGGTCCCACATTTCGTACCGAAATGTCGACCCTCTCAAGTAGTAAGGCTTCTCAATTTGTCGTCGATGG
This sequence comes from Ceratoteleas bidentatus, assembly GCA_022817645.1. Taxonomy (NCBI): domain Eukaryota; kingdom Metazoa; phylum Arthropoda; class Insecta; order Hymenoptera; family Scelionidae; genus Ceratoteleas; species Ceratoteleas bidentatus. The sequence goes on from JABFPB010004858.1 coordinate 5,175, forward strand.
CGGAATGCATGTGATTTTCGGGTTCCCTCGCTTTTTCGATGAAAACTGCAACAAAGCGCGACCGATTTTCTGAATGGCCCGGGAAAATCTGTCGGAACGCAAGGGTCCCTGTAGGTAGACGCTCAGGTAGACGCGGGTCGCACATATGTCGTGTTTGTCTGGGAAACCGGCCCGGTCGGACGTTTTGTTTCACTCGAGCCGGGAAAAGCTGAAATCGTGACGCGCCGCGCCACGTCGCGGTTCAACAGGTGTACCTCCGTGCGTGTCGCTGAAAAAAGTCAGCGTGTCCATTAAGTTCGAATAAATCAGCCTGGAATTACAGTGATCGGTTGGGTGGTTTTAGTGGTTCTGGAAGGCTTGGTTATCGTTCTTCGAGCTTCGTGGAAAATGAATTTTTGCATTGTAAATAAAACGATGTAAATAAAAAATGTAAATAGACTGTTAATTCGAAGAAAAAAGGCTTTACTGTGAAATTCCAGTAACACTTTTTGGAATTACACAAATAAAGGTAAAACATTAAAACTGAAGACGGAAATACGTGGGTTTACTTTGAATTTTTTATTTCCAAGTTGGTAGAATTGTCGTTCCGAAACAATTTGTCGGTATCCCCGATTCTGGGAAGAGTTTCTGTACCGTAGGTAAAACAATGGGTTGCAATCGAAGGAGGATGAGAATTAACGTTTTAGTTTGACGTTTGGGTCGTACAGCTGGTAGCATTGAAATGTATTGTCGGAGTCCCGGGTTTTGCGAACAATGGCCGTACCAGCAATTCAGACCTAACGTCAAAGGTCAAAGTGACCTCTGGTCGGGCATAATCTCGCCTGGGTTCGTAAATACGCAGAGAAAACTGCCTTTATGACTGAGGATTACCTTAGGCGTGTGAAGAATTTGGTGTCAGAGTGACGTCTTCGGTTTTAATGGCCTTATCTTGCGAAACCGAGTCGTTCCAGAATTCCGATAAGAGTTGGGTTCTCTTAATTCGGTGTTGTTTCAATCAACGGTTAGGAGATCCGTAAAATTCTGAGAATTAAATGCTAAAAACGAGTACAAGAGATAATCAAGGAAAAACAATATTTCTTTAGCTAACATTGAATCCAACACCAAAAGATTGGAAACTGTATTTTTAGGATGAGAAGTTGAAAGATCCATAAAATTCTACGAATTGCAAGGTGAACGATAAACAAGAGACAAACCAGAAAAACAATATTTCTCTAGCAAAACTACATCTGATGTGAAGAAATAAGCATTGGATGCAAAACAAAATGTAAACATTCTGTTATGTTGTCTTTTCTAATGCATACATATTCGCGTCCTTCAATGTAGTTTCAATGTTACTGCCTGAGATCCGGGATGTTGCTTTTTGTAGTTACATAAAAATAAGTCTGGGAAGATGGCGTTTGATATTGAGATTATGATTGCTGCTTTGCGTACGAATTCCTTTTTGCACGCCTTCAGTAAAAGGATGTTATGACTTTTTGTACATAAAACTAGTAGGAATATTTTACTTCGTTCGTTTTATTGAAACTATCGATGTTGTAAAAATTAAAATGTAATATTCCTAATTGATCCCTGATATTCAAACGACTTGCAAGAAACTGAAAAAAGTGAATAGAAACAAATTAAAATTACCGCAATTAACTTCTCAAGTCCTACGCGCAATCGCGACAGATGAATAAGTAACGATGAAGACTTTTGCTTACGAATTACAACATTTTCCACATTGCAAATTTGTATCCTCAACCGTCAATCTTCACTTTCCTTTTCTATTTCTCGTTTTGTATCCTTTGCCTTTATTTATGTTTTATTTATTTATTCCTCCACAATTCTTTTCCTTTCTTCATCTTTTGTTCTTTTTACGTTTATCTTTTTATCCTTCACCTTCTTCAACCTTCAAACACCGCCAATATTCAGTATCATCTCAAAAACCTCGCCGCAATACAAACAACAAATCGCTTCAACAAAAAAAACCGCCACGCTAAAGTCCCCATTACGGTATCCGCGTTCGGCATCGGAATTCGCAGAAACGGCGCACTTTTTGCGAGGAAACTTTTGTCTTGTAAAACAATGCGATGGTGCATTAATGAGTCGGCTTTTCTTCACGCTTAGTGACCAACTTAAACGCCACGGACTGACTGTCGAATAACCGTTCGTCCCGGCGTCGTTTCCTCGTTGGCGCGCGTCTCCTTTGTTCGGGAATCGCGCGGCAAAAACGCGGAAAACCCGGGCGCCGCGCGCTTTTCGCTAATTGGCCCGTATCGGGCGAGAGAGCGCGCGCATCCGTGCCACTTGGCACTCGGCGTTTTTTCGCGGGGCTCTTCGATTGCGCAAGTGTGACGGCGACGGGGTTTCTCACGCGCCGACGGAAACCGAAGACGCTTGGGAGACGCGGTAGCACGAAACGGCGCGTCTTCCACGTGGCGACCGGTGTCTGCGCGGCCACTTGAGCACACGCGGAAAAGAACTTGGACAAGTGGTTCCGGACGAACCTGCGCTTGGGGAGCATATGGCGGGAGGGTGCGGGAGCGATGGGCGGTGATGGAAGTTTGCTCGGAAAGATAGCCGGAGGAAATAGAAATGAAACCGGTGGAAGTTGTGGAGAATTATGCGAATGAAAACGAATTGGGATTTGCAGAAGAGAAGAAGTTGCTGTTGGATGGCGGGATCTTCTTTATCCTAGGCCAATTTTAACAAAATAATAATAATAATAGAAGATAAAATGGCGGCTTTTAAGCCATAAGCACATTTTTTTACAATTTTAAGGTTGTAATCATGTATCAAAAGTATTAAGAATGTCATGAAAATTTACATGAATGCATATTTATACCACTTATTTATATTCCCAAAATCTTATCAAAATTGTGTCGCCAGAAGTTGAGATATAAATTTTCGAAGTAACCAAAAAAATACATGGAGTCTTAAGGGAACTAACACATGTGAAGTGAATATCGCAGATTAGGAGGAGAAAAAGTATTAAGAATCTTTTGACAATTGGATATGTCATTAATTATGTCATGGGGAAAATGTGTACGAAATCTGAATAAGTTTTTGTCGCTAGTTTTAGAGATATTAACAAAAATAGAAACAAAAACATGCATTTTTGTGAATATGTTGCCGTAGAATGCTCGCCTGAAACAAATATGCAATATTTGTGTAGATTATAAAGTCACTACTGCCTATTTAATAGCTTTCATAACAAATTTTGTAACTATATAAAAAAATTAAAATGTTAAAAAAATTTTGTTTTTTCTTAGTTTTTGAAAATTGAGTTGATAAAATAATTATTTATCCTTGTTCACCAATATCACACAAAAATACAACGTTTGCTTTCATTCAAATAGGGTATCCGAACGATTAATTTACTGAACCCTAAAAATACACTCCTTTGCGATTGTACAAGCTTAAGTGAAAAAAAGGATGCTACTTTTTTCGACTGTTAAAGGTATTGGCGATTTGTAGGTAATTGGCGATTTTAAGTTTTTTCAGTCCATTAATAAATATTTCAAGATCTTGGAAAATATAATTAGTTTTCGAATAGATCGTATACAAACTGCACTATATTCTCTCATTTCCTGTCTGATCCCGTTAGTGATCAAGTAATGTTTATTTTACATAACAATTTTTTGTGAAGAGTTGACTATTACGAATGTTAATCTTTCTCTCCGAGAGATAAGTTTTTTTATGCAATATCTATCGGAAAAGTAGAGACAAACTGATAAGTGATAATGTGCAAACAAAGTCGAAAGAAAGTGCTGTTTTTATTTTTTTACAAACTTTTTCGGTAGAAACTTCAGTATATAGGCATCTGTTTGAGCAACTTTAATGGCCTCCAAAAATAAAAAAATTTCCAAGAAAAAGTTATTTCCAAGAAAAAGCATATATTACAACAATCGTAGAAAAAAGTGACATTACAGAATTTGTTTAACTAGTTTTTTACATTATTTTATTATTTATATTAATAAAATAATGTACAGAATTTTTTACATTAGTTTTTGACGTGGTTACATTCTTAGAACTCACATTTTTTAACATATTTTCGGTAAAATAATTGTTGAAGTTGATCATTTTGTCAGATTATACATTGTGCCTTCTGACAACGTCACACACTAATTTCTCAAAAATGACACTGTGAAAATGAACCAAATTTTGGAAAACAATTTTTAATCAATTGTTCGAAAGGCGCAGACTCTTTGAACTCATTTGAATTTCTTTAACATTTTCAATTTCTTTTTATAATTTAAGAGGTACGAGTCATATTTTAAGACAGTTTTTTTACAGTGTATACCGCCTTTGCCATTTGAAGTAATGAGTTAACATGAAATTCTTACAGTGGCAGTAAGACTTCAACTTACAGGGAATATTGTTTACACTTCTTACTTCCTGTGTATGAAGTCCATTCTGGAACAGTATACTTTCATACTACAGCAGCTGTAGAAATCATTTACTATAAGTGCAAGCCACAAATGTATATACATTTGTGGCCTCACAATTGTATGAGGCCACAAGGTATTCTACATGAAATCCCATGCGATTCTACATAGACCATAGATATTCTACTCAAATATGGAACATTATATGGATATGCGATTCCATATCCACATGGCATACCAAGAATCCCAGAATCTCACGGAACTCCATATAAAATCCCACACCAAAAACAATATTTGTTATTCCATACAGTACTTTTCAGCCAGGATAATATCAGAGCAATAGATTTCTGTCCAAGTAGGGAAAGACATCACTGGTTATTTCAACAAAAATATTAATAAAATAATTGTTACTTCATTAAACTACACATTTCTTAATATAGACTTATTCAAATTACTAAGGCAGATTTTTGTAAGATTGTTAAAAGCGCTCATTATAAACACGTTAGAACTTGGTTTTTGTATCATTATTTATAATTTCTGATTATTTTCTGAGAAAAAAATGAATAAAACATGCAAAAATAGCAAAAATACTAAAAGTCGAAAAATTTGGAATCATGAAATTGGGCAAAAATAAGATAAGATTCCCTTGGCACATTGAAATAATTGTTGAAATTATTGGATTTGATGTTTTAGAGATATCAAAGTATTGCTGGCTGCATAGTAAGAGTCTAACTTCAAAAATGTAGAAGAAACTAAATTTTTACCTAAAATTTCAGGTGTGTTGAGCGACCTCTAAATATCAACCGATTCCTTTGATATTTGGCGGACTTAAATAAGTCATATAATAGTTTAATTTTATGGGGCGAGACCAGGCAAAAATCGAAGTAAGGTTTTTTTGGGCCACCCTAGTAGCCACCCTGTTTTTAGAACTCAAAAAATAAAAAAATAATATAAACTTGACATAAAACAACATTATGATGTGGAACTGTAGTGTAAAATTCAAAATAAATTTTAACAAATTAGCAACGATTAAATTAAAAAACGATTTGAAAAATATCACGATTAAGCCCTGGTAAAAAGAGAAAACATTATTGAGGTGAGAAGAAATTTACCTAACAGCATATGGGTATTTTGAGGATCGGTTTCCACTTGCAAGGCATTGATCAGCAGATTCATCAGTCTCGGTTTGAGTTGTGCAAAAGTGGTCTGGTTTCTCTCCTGATTTATGTTGTTCACTGATGGTAAATCCCTTATCGTCAAATTCTGGAAAAATTATTTTGTGTAGTATTAACGATTCGAACAGTCTCAAAAACAGTAAAAGTCAAGAGAACAAATATGCTACCTGAAAATGAAGTGGCAAAACCAACATCGATATCAGTATATGAATGGACGCTCTTCTTAACTCGATCTTGGTGATGGTATTTGATTTCAACTTCAAATCCTTCTCAGGTAAGACTATTTCCAGGGCAGACAAAATGGCCGGCGCCAAAACCTGAACTCCGTCTAAGTCCAGGCGGAACAAATCCGCAGAATTCGATAAAATACTGGCGAGGGTTTCACTGCATTCTCGGTTCTGAGACATAAAAAGAACACTCATTGTAGTCTAATTAATTTCTCATTGGCAATATTGTAGTTATCTTCCTCAGCTTCAACAGTACCTCCCCAATTTTGAGTCCATACTGCATAGCTTGGTAGAATCTCGCCAAGTAAGTCGGCAAAATTTCTTCACCCGTTTTTTTAGCACAGAAAATTCGACAAAGAGCTCCTATCGCTTCGGCTCTTCCAGACTCGTAACGGTCAATGCTCAGAGACGTAGGAATTTCAGTCGTTGTTTCCTGGAGCGAATTCGGACCATCTATCAAGACTGAGGAAGGTCGTTTGGAAGTACCTGACGGTTCTAGAAATCAAATGTCAAATTAGTTCTTTTGTAAATGTAAAGCAATATTTTGCTTTTTTCATCTAGTTTTCTTCTACCAAACAGTTCTAAAAATTTCAAACCAACTTTGTGGTTTGAGGCAATGTGAGGTGAAAATTGCATTTGTTCATCTTGTTTTGTAGATGAATGTCTTAATAATGGAACTCACGTGGCAAAGTTTGGGACCAGCCTTCTGTGCCAATAAATGAAGCCTCGAAAAGCCATTCCCCAAACAGATGCAAGATGGAATTACACTTTGGTCGTCCTGGAGCCAATGGGGGTCTTATATCATGACCAAGTGAAGTCATTGCTGTAAAAAGCAATGCAACAATCAAAAAAATTATCACAGTGCTTAAAAGGAGGAGAAAAGCAAGTTTAATTACTACTTTACACTAAGACTATAGTGACTTTGTATTTTATACAAGTATTGCAACATATGTGTTGTTTTCTTATCTCAACAAAATATATCTTAGAATACTCATATAAATACAAAAGACACTACAGTCAGTAGGGTAGAAATTCAAATTGCCTCCACCCTCTTTTTAACTTAATTTATATCTTCCAAGTTTCTTACAGTTTGTGCTGGAAGTTGACGATGGACCTGAATTGGACGTTACAACGAGAGGTGTACTGGTCACTCGACTCGTCGTGAGTCCAATCAGAGACGCTTTTGGAATGCCTAAATGAATGTCAGTAAACATCCATTACAAACAATTACATTTTTATCCAACAAAAAAATAAAAAAAAAAAAAACAAACAAGGCATAAATCAATCCAAAGAAAAGATAAAGAAACGAGTTTGCTCTTGTATATACAATGCAGTGAAGACCCCAGAAAGTCGTCATAGAATGATTATTCCATAGAAAGATGAATAGAAAATAGTTGAATCCAATAAGCCAAAAAAGTTCATCAGTTCATATGAACTTAACATAAACTGAGTATAATTTTTTACTGAACATCTCCTCCCAAAACCAGTTGTAAAATTCACTTTTACAATCAGAAAATAAAACTGAAAACAACTCTCTTCTTCCATTTTTGAAAATAGCCTATTTCTGACTTCAGCGAGGATGCTTTTTATCCCTAAAATTTCAGGGAACTCAATTTTCCTTCTCCATCTTTCTACAGTAACCAAAAGTAGTTCCCCAGTGCGCGACAGTAACGGAAAAGAGTGCTGAATACCCTTAGTAACGGCAGAGGGCGTGACGCTGAAGCTTTTCGCGAGTCGGCGTTGCGTAGGGGGCGTCGGGGACGGCTGCGGCTGTTCCTTGCTGACGCCCTTCTCGCCGGCAGCGCCACCTGGTCCGCTAAGAGCGGTGCCGAACGATGGCGCGCTCGTGACACAGCACTCCTCCCAACAACACGCCTGTGAGATCCCTAAAACAGGTCAGAATTTGCGTGCGAACCGTCACCAAGCGTGCTCAATAGGGTTCTTGGATAAAGGGTGATAGGTGCAGATAGGAGAGGCGAGGAGTTGCCTCGTTCAAGAAATCCTTTGATTATGATTGGATCCGACTAAAATGAATAGGATCGAATCAGAACACTGTCCACAGTGGTCACCTATTAAATACCATTGAACTGTATGTGTGGAAAAATGATCAGTTTCCTCATTATTTAATAATAGTCAACAGATAATTAGTATCGACAAAGTTACGATTTCATCCTATCCTATTACATGAATTAATCGAATTAAATTAAATTTTTGACTGAGTTTTAGCCTTACCTAGGAAAGCATCTACTTGGCCAGCGATTCCCTTGATGGCCTTCAGGAAGATGTGTGGGAGATTCTGCAGACATGGATGTTGGCATGGGTCCAAAACATTAGAAGTGGCGATGGCATATTGTAGGAATGCTTGGGTTTGGGAGATAATGGATGGTCGACAGAGGTCCACTGGATCTCCAACAGTGCGGAGGAGCCGATACCAGGCTTGAGCAACGGTTTCGTTGGACATAGAGGGCGGCACTAGATGTGCATCTTCGTCACCTTGAAAGGGAAACTGTACCTTGAGACAATTGGAAAGTTCGATATTTTGCGATATTTCAGAGTACGATGTTTGGGAAACACTGATAGTTTCTGCCCTGATTTAATGGGTAGAGAATTTGCAAAGAAAAATTATATTTATAACATATTATAAGATAGGCAACAGTTTATCTGTGATAATCTGTTATTGTTCTTAGAAGTAAGTTGATTTCTACATCACTTACTTATTTTGAGCTCTGGGAACATCGGGCCATACATAATTTGTAGTAATCGGGCAGTGAGTGCTAGACAGACCCTATTCCATTGCTCAATCAGTGCCAGTCGGTGGCGCCATCTGAGGCACGATTCCCTGAGAGTTCTCCATAAAGGCGGAGAGGGGAAGTTGCGTTCACAGGCGACCAGCCAAACCTACAATTTTCCATGAAAGAATTATTTTATTTCTTACTAAAGAAAGCAGAATGATGATTTACTTGACAAGAATCTTTCAGTTTAGTCTTAAAGCAGATTACCCAGATAGGAAATAATTTAGAAAAAGATCAGTGCAATATAATTTTGAGGCACATATTGCGATTAAATTAGTATTATTTATCTAATCTATTTGAGTAATTCACATACTAACATGATTTCTACATATATGGTGCAAATATGGTACAAACAATTGCGCAATATCTTTCAAGCAAAACAGATACTAAAAGAGGACGCAGTTGCATATAATTTTGCAGAAAACAATTTTAACAAAAATTGATGTCGTTATT